>OV651827.1:20411128-20413628 GCA_927349885.1 Psylliodes chrysocephalus
GAGGTGCGAGGAGTGGCTATTAGTCAGTGAACAGTAAGACGAAGACTGCAGGAAAATAACCTGACCCCTTAAACACCTGCGATTGGTTCACTCCAACAAAAAAAAAAAAAAAACAAAAAAAAAGATATTTAGTAATAACTGATGGTTATTTAGAACGTTAGTTCAAGATAGACATGTTAGTTAATATAAAAAAAGTTTTAACTGATATTAAATTAAAAAAATAAATTCTATAAAATAAATAAACAGAACTAAAATTCACTTCATTATTTGTGTACATTATTCCATCCTCAATATTTTTTCTCAATTACTTACCGTCAAACGGGGTTAAGTGAATCACAAAAAGCTGTTTTTCTCAGAATATTCCAAAACTACAAATATTAAAATCTGTAAAAAAATAACGTATGTTGTTTGGAGCTTATCCACTATTAACCAATTTTTATATTTTACTTAAAAGTGCCCAATTTTTTTTGGTAAAATGTGATTCACTTTACCCCTTATTTTGGGGTAAAGTGATCATGGTTTAATTCGCAAAGAAAATCACTTTGGAAAATCTTGGAACTAAAAAAATATTTTGAACACTTGGTTGGAAAAAAAAAAATAAATAAACATAATACAAAGAACAAAAACGTTTATTTAAAAATTGTAAAAAACAGCTTTTAATTATAAAGCAAAGGAGAAATTTACGAACTAAAAATATAATATTCGTCACTTATAACGGAAATTACCGAATGGTTCACTTTACCCATTGTGATTCACTTAACCCCGTTTGACGGTATTCGTTTTTTTCAACTTTGCTGTCGGGCAGTAGCAAGTTCACTTATTAAAGGCATTTCTTTATAAGCTTACTACAACATACTTGGTTACAGTATTGTGGTTACTGTGGTGACATTACGCATACCATGGTTTCCCTATTAGGCATTCCAACGACCTGTCAAACAATAGGTGCCAGTGGGAAATTCTTATATATTTAAGGGGGGTAGCGACATAGTCTTGCAACTTGGACGCTATTTTTATTCAAAGTAGTACTCGCCAAGCCTGCCAATTTATAAAGAAATGTATAAGTGTGTTTTTTAAATATTATTTTTATTGTGTTTCACATAAAATATTTAAATCTAATCCATTATTCATGATTTTACGTAAAGTAGATATACCAAACCTGCCCACTGGTAATTCATTTGTTTGGAATGCCTAATTATTGAATGTCATATGTCATATTTAATTTAAGTTTGGGGATTTCTAAACAGAATTTGAATTTTAGAAATTTTAGGATGTTTTGACCACGGGGGTTTATAGCATATGCGCATTTTGTCAACAAGTTACTGCGCATCGAAACTGGCGTACGTCCGTTTTACAATAACACAATTATATTTAAAATATAAAGAAAACAGAATAATTACAAAATATCTCAATAAAAATGTGTTATTAACTTGCCAAAAGTAATAGTTTCACATTTTTTTAATTTATCAATCGTAAAATTGAAAAAATATGAATTTATTCAATTATTTGTACAATGTAAACCTGGCTTTGGATAACAAAACCCAAATCTCGTTAAAGCTCGAGTCGACTCGATAAACGAAACCCAAATGCCGAATGATACAAATTACAAAATACAATATGGCTGTCGATGTAAACAATTCTGAGTTTTACTTTTATTTAATACAGTTTTAGGCATAAATTTAGTAATAATTTTCTGTAAGTAAACTTATTTTGATACTTTTGCATGTCTATGTCCTATAAATGCATATATTTGATTGTAATAGTAAATTGTTCTGGCCCATTTACACTGTTTTAGAAGAAACATTTTTATTTTATTGTCAACTGAAAAAAGGATTATTATTCGTATTCGTAATTGTATTATCCCCAAATATTGAAATGAAAGTTTTAATTCTGATATTCATTTTGATCATTATCCTAGATATGCCAATTTAATTGTATGTATTATAACCAAATTTTTAATCTTTATAAATCTAAAGTATTTTCATTAGGTACATAAAGCAAGAAAATCTTAATTAGACGTTATAGAAATTAGAAGTAGTAAATTAAAAATTAGTTAAATCGCTGCAAATGCAAAAGTAATTAGTCACATACAATCAAAATTATGTGCTTTAGGAAGTTTTTCGCTTTCAACAATTGTTTTTTTTTTCTTTTCAGGATTTATGGATGGAACTCTTGTTTTATTTCGCACGATTATAGAAAAATTTTGTTCGTTTTGTGTTATTTAAAATAGTTGTTTATTCAGAAAATATATATTGTTTATTGTTGTAACCAATAAAGATTCAACAAATAATATTTAGTTATAATACAATTTTGTATTACCTATTTATTTTTTACCTCTAAAATTATTTAACATAAAATTTTACATTTTTATTAGCATTTTTTGACACGCCTGAGATGCGTGTTAAAAAAATGCTATTAAAAATGTAAAATTCTTATATTTTGTCGAAGTAAATTCAAAAGCCCGCCAATTTTCAAATTAAAATAGCATTACAGCTTTTTATAT
>OV651827.1:20416128-20426313 GCA_927349885.1 Psylliodes chrysocephalus
TTTATGGGTGGTCATTTTTATATTTTATGTAATATATCTGTTATTTACGTTTGGGGAAGAAAATTCTTCAAATGAAAGTTACTTCTTATTTTATTATCTATAATTTTTGTCATATACAAAATTTTCCTAAAATGGTCCGTATTCGCGAAATTTGACAAAATGTAAAAAAAATATTTTTTTTTATAAAAATTGTTCAAACAAAAGTTGTTTGTAATATAATTCTCTATAATTTTTATTCTATAGATAATTTCTCTAAAATGGACCGTATTCGAGATATTTGAGAAAATGTGTAAATTTCGAAATTTGAAGAAAACTCAAAAACGGATAAAGAAAAAACATTAAATTTTAAACTTAAGTTTTATTTCGGCCTGACGTGAAATGATTAGATTTTGGACAAAGTCGGAACATCTGGGGGGTACTTTATGGGAGGCCGTTTTTATATTTTATGGAATATATGTTATTTATGTTTGGAGAAAAAAATTGTTCAAATAAAAGTTACTTCTAATATTATTATCTATAATTTTTGCTTTATTTAAAAATTTCCTGAAATGGTCCGTATTCGAAAAATTTGACAAAATGTGCAAAATTCTGATTTTTATGAAAATTGTTGAAATAAAAGTTGTTTGCGATATCGATCTCTATAATATTTGTTCATACATGATTTTTTTAAAATGGACCGTAATGGAAAAATTGTAGGAAAAGTGCTAAATTTAAATTTTTCAGTATTTTCAGTATTTTCATTTTCAATGAATATCTATAGAAAAACGTTTCGCGGTAGATGTATGTGGACAATGTATATATTTAGTTTATCCTCTAAACATTTATAGAGATGCTGCAATAGGTTGTACAAAATAACCGGAAAAAGCCTGTAATAACTAGATAGGAAAGTCATGTGTTGGACACATCAGATTTTTTAAATATCTTATTACAAATTAGAAGAGGCAAATAATCATCCTCGAAGAGTTTATGATGATAGGAAAGCTCCTTTCAGACTTTCTGATCAAGCGTTTATCAGATTGTTTCGGTTAATTATATGTGTCTTTTTACTAATATTTTCCATTTTATAACGCTGCAAATTATGTATAGCCAAACAGTACATTAAAAAACAACCCAAAACCACGACTTCATGCTCAAAACCATTGCTCATATATTAATATTGCTCCTTTTTCGCGAATAATTTTCACAAAACAAGCGGTGTGAACTTTGAGTCCCCTTTCTAGCAGACAATTTAACATAAATAATCGTTGATCATACATGGTTGCCAAGTTGCCATTCGCATTTATAAAAGAGGATTACGAAGGCACAGATACGAAGGGTTAAGAATACGGTTTCTAATGCGTCTTCGCATTGAACCACTCGCATCTCTTCAAAGCGAGCGCTTAAACGCACTAGTCGAGGATAGGTGCCCAGAGCTGTTGCTAGAGAGTTAAAGCAATAGGGAGTTTTAGCAAACAGCCGCTAACCATCCGCTAACGTTACCTTAGGGATAGACTGTAATCTACTCCGTTCAATGTTTATGAAAAAAGTCACAATCTAAGTTTAACGTAACGCTAGCGGAAATCTTACGTACATTTGCTAAAACTCTCTAATGCCAGAAATGCATACGTAAACGTATCTAATGACAGCTACGCATGCGTAATAGCTATTTTCCCCACATATCTATTTACGTCTTACGTAAACATACGTGTTCTTACGTACGCCTAATACGCATTCGTATCGAGCCGGTCAAATGCTTCGGGAGCTTCCGATCGCACCCGATTTAATAAAACTAGTAACAGATTGTAACTTTATATTGTTTTTTTTTTTAAATTTTGAGCCATAATACGAAACGAGTTTCATATATAACATACACATCACATTTATTCCTAGAAAGTTCATTGAAAAAATGAATTAGTAAAAATTACCCGACATTGATACTCGATCATTTGATGTCGAATAATAAAATTGAATTTTCTATATAAAACATCACTATTTTCCAAATTTTCTTTATTATGTAGAATTTGTAATATATAGCACCATTTAATTCCCTCAAATTTATAATTTACTCAATATGACTATCTACTTTTCTCAAAAAGTACCTAAGGTTATAAAGTTGTAGATACGTTTACGTCAATGCTTTTTCTTTAACTATTGTTTTCTTCCAGATTGCTCGTTTAACGTATCGTCAATTTCCACGTTTACGTCAGAGAGATACGCATACGTATCTAGCGTTGCTTTAACTCTCTAATGAAAGTCGGCGTACGTCCGAACAAACTACTCTCTTACGAGCATACCACAACGTGCAGGCGTTATATGTATCATTAGGTCTTTTCCTTTGCATCGAAAGTGTAGCACTGAGCTACACCACTTCTGAAAATATCGTTCCATTTATACAAATTGTATGGATGGAACAATATTTTCAGAAGTGACGTAGCTCAGTGCTACACTGTCGATGCAAAGGAAAAGACCTAATGGGTACGAGGTATGCGTTGGGTGTGTCATCTTTTCGGAGGAGATGTGAAGCTGTTGGTCTCCAGTCCATGTATGTTGGGCTCGGTAAAGATTCCTACCTCTGGTTGGAACACCAGGGGATTTGGATAAATTTCTGTTAATTGAGGGTAGCGTAATCACCAGCGTCGGTGTTTAAACCTCGTAAGCAGACGTTAAATAAATTAATAAAAAAAAACTTCGCTCTCACATTTTACATCTACAATAAATCTGTTACCTTCATTTACATGAAAGTATATAATTCTTAGTTATTCTTTTTGTATTTTAATTAAATAACGTTTATCTACACATATATTTTTTATTCCATTAAAAATAAACTTTAAATATGGGGAATGTCAAAAATGTGCAAGGGTATATTTCGAGTAAACTACCTTTAAATGAAACATTAAAGCTGCTATTAGAAAGAGTATAATTACTAATAGCTTAAAAATATGTGATGCAAAAATAAAATATAGCAATAAGCTGACAATACTGCTAGTTATCGAGTCATCATCATGAGAAATTAATATTGTTTATGACTTCGTTATCTGTGTGTTTAATGGTGTTAATATACAGATAGCAGGTGCAGAAGTTGAAAAGGCTTTTGGTAAGTAGAGGTAAACGTCAAACCTCATCGGACGGCTTCGAGAAGTTCGAAGTAATGTTTACCTGCCAGTGTCGTTTCATAGAATTAGTAATTTTAAATTATTACCGGCGGAACCCAACAATCACATGTATTTATGGACTAGAAATAATTATTAAACAAATATTATAATATCGAAATCATAATCCTACAAAATTTCAATAGCTATTCACAATTTATTAAACTGTTTACCCGAAATTGTTATTAATATCTATAAAATAATTTTGTGGAAGAACTGCGAAAAGCTTTTTCAACTTCTGCCCCTAGCTTTTCTCTTAAAAATATTTCATCTCCATATTTTGCAGTCAGAACTGTGAGAAAAGAAATAGGTTTTAAACCGCTACAATTGTATATTTAATTATACTCTAGTTGAGTTCCATTTAAGATATGTGGAATTTCATTTTGGGGAGGTTGTAGCCGTAAGCTTTTTAATACCCCTTTTGTTTGCAAGAAAGATCTGAGAGAAATCCGTAATTTCGTAATGTGTAAAAATTTATTATATATTTTATTCTACTTTTTAATGATTACGTCACTGGTTACCGGAAACACTTATCCGCCATATTTACATACCACAGGGAGTCCAAGAACGCTTCTTATTCGAAATTCTATAGTCTATCCTAAAACTATGGTCGAAGATTTGAAAGTTTATTGACATATGACATGTGTAAACGTCAAAGAAAATAAAAACAAATCAAAAATCTGTTTCTTTACGGGCTGGAAATATATATTTTCGAATTATAGGTAATTATTAATTTGTATAATATATGTTTTGTTAAAACAATGGACGAACAAGACCAAGACTCTTTCGATCTTTTTGACGATTTCATTAAAAGAGAACCAGAAATTAATACCAGTCAAACAATACAAGACAAGTATTGTCTTAGAAAACTAAGAACGTTTAAAAACGAAGATTGTAATGTACGTGATGATACTACATTCAATGATTTCAAATATCCAAAAACGGAAAAATTCACACCTGTTGAAATTAAAGAAGAAATTATCGAATGTGAAGTGCCCAAAATGGAACGTTTGGATTTGCAGACAAAAATTGACCAAGACACGGTTTCCGAAAATGTGCAAATGTTTTCTAAAACTGTTAAACGAGAGCTTGTGAACATTAGCGATGTTAAAGTAACCAATATCAAACCAGAGGTTAGTGAATGTATTCAACCAAAAACTGAGAGTGTAGTGCGTGAACTGCTGACTTCAGAATGTGATTTACCGACTTTAAAAATTGAAAATACTGATTATTATTTGAATAACTATTTGGGACATACATATAGTAACAAACCGTTAAAAAATACCGCTCAAGTTATTTTAAAGAAAAAGAGGAGGAGGTACGACTGCCCTATCTGTCAGAATAGTAAGTCCATTTATGTCACTAGTACAAACCATTTGGCATTGTTGGGTTAATTCAGGGTTTTTGTTCTAATACATATGAGGTATAAAATTCATTGCATTAGGTTCTTTCGTTCGTCCCACTGGTGTAGGAATAAACTACACCAACTCACATCATACCTTTTGTTTGGCCTGGTGTAAAATCCACTACACCTTCCTGTCGGTGATGTGGATATTTTCTCCACCAGCTATTTAGCAGAAGTGAATTACACTCGACATGAGTATCAGGAATAAGGAGGAGGTAAACTAGGTAAATAAAGGTGGTGTAATTTACACTGGTGGACTTTGAGTGCAGGAAAGGTTCAAATTAAAAAACAGTTATTTGCATTTTATTCAAAACTAACGTCACTTATACCATATCATTTCTGCAATCAGTGATTCAATTGAAAGGACCCTGCATATTTGGGGTCTATTAGAATTTGTTCAAAATGTAGTTGGTATGTTACTATTAGGCAGAAGGACTTTGGTCGATAGCCTATTGGACTGAATTTTCAGTTCAATAAATGACAATTAATATTATGTTACTATAGGGATATAAAACAACGTAACTACATACTCATGTATATATTAGTGTGACTCTTGGTGTGACTTTGAGTGCATTTCTGGTAACATTTTCAAACAAAACAGTAGCAATTGCAGTTAGCAGTTTCAAAAATGCTCAAAGTAAGTTGAATTAAATTACAATGAGTAAAAAGTAAATTATTACTGTTCTGTGTAACTAATGGAAAAAACAAATCTGAACCTTATTTTTCATCAATTTCCTGATGTTAGAAAATACAGAGTACATACCTAGTTAGCTTTCAAAATAAACTCAGATATGTTCCTGAAAACAAACTTGTTTCAGTTTTTTTATGAATTAATGATTTTAAAAAACAGAATTGGTTATGGTTTTTAATTTTTGTTGAAATTCTCAAACAATATAAAAAATGTTGCTAATAATCATCAAAACTATTAACAGGAATGTCAAAATTAAGAAATACAAATTTTACTAAAATATATCACTTAACAGGACAAATAAGTTCAGTAACTATGTTTCAACAATAAACATGACAAGGTTGCCCATTTGTCATCAAATCATTTTAATAAATATTTTTTAAATATTGCAAAAAACATTTATATTAGTATTGAGCTATAAAATATTCTTGCCTCCTAAATATTTTTTCCTTTGATTCATTACACCTGATGAAGTAAAGCAAGTTATTTGTTCATTGAATAACTCTAACTCTCCAGATCTTTACAAAATTAACAGTAATATAATAAAATAAACCTAAGATATTATTTTGCACCCTTAACTGATTTAGTAAACATGATTTTTCATATTGGTGTCTCTCCTGATAAATTAAAATTTTTCAAAGTTATATGATTATACAGGGTGGTCCACCAGTAATGCCTTGTTCTATTCGCGATTCAAACTAAGTGATACGCCCTCTGGAGGAAATTTGTAGAAGGATATCGTTCAGTGTTGCCAGAAGTAGCAAAATTTCGCTGCGTCGACGGATTTTAGCTTTTGAAGAAGTAGATAAGACCTTTTATTTAAGAATCAAAATTTGTGTCTAGTAATATATGATCATACTCTATATTTATTTAAGGATTTTCATTATAAAACCGATTTATTATATTGATTTTTTTTTTAAATTTCAGTTAATTTTTAAATGTTGTTTTACAATCAGTTCAGCATTTGGCAACATTGGCGGTCGTGTTCATTGTTTACATTTTAATTTGTATCAATTACAATTCGAGTTTTTCCTACTTTTTAGCTTTAAATTTGTTTATTTCTTATAGTATGTGATAGTGTTAATATTAAAAATGAAATCTGTGAAAAAGCCCCCAGCAAATTGCAATCTATATGGTGTGAATGTCAAAATCAAAACAGAAGTATTCATTATTTTCCAAGTGCAAGTCGTAAAATTTTGTTTCTTACGGTAAATGGATATCTACAAATTCACAATATTGAAATTTTGCAAAACTTTGTGACTGTTTTATTACCATTTACATGTAGGTATACAAAGTACTACATAATTCACTTCATAATATAAGAATGAGGATAGTAAGACTTTTAAATAAGTTCATCAATAATAAACGTTTGGTACCTGAAATGTCCTTTAAACCACATAATAAAACATGTCCTGGGTTTAGTAAATACATATTTCTAGATGTTCTTGTAGCAACCAATAGGTGAATATTTCCTACAAATTAAGTCATACACATGATAAATATTATATTTATGACGTAAGCACGAAAACTAAACTTGAATTAACACTAAATGAAACTCAAAAATACAATTACAATGAGAATATTATCTAAAAACAGTTAAAAAATCACAAATACAAAATCCGCCCAAAACAAACACATGTAAATAAACAAACATCCTACTTATATGTGACAAATGACAGGCGCGCGAAAATTAATTTGAATCGCAAATAGAGCCTAAACTATTTCTGATTTTTTTAAATGTTTTCACAGAAAAGGAAAAAAAGTAAAAACAATTTCAATTATAAGGGGTTCTCCAATAAAGATTTTTTTTAATGGAACACCCTTTATTTAATTTTATATTTAAATTAATTAAGGTAAATGAACTAGTAGTTGACATTAAAATGGAGGAAAAAGGTTTTTTTGCTATTATTTTTTTCTCTTTAAATTTTTTTTTTTTTTTTAGTAAACGTAGTATATTTCTTTACTTTATTTCCTTGTGAATTAGATAAAATTAAGTATTTTAAAAATGGAAATACAGTTTTTTTTTAAAGGAATTTTTAAAAAATCCCTAAAATTTATTAGGTAGTACTTGACACTCAAAAAATTAAAAAATTTAGTACTTGGCATATAATAAGAATTAGTAATTGACATGGAAATGAAACAATTTTTGCAAAGTTATACCATTATACAGAGTGGTCCACCAGTAACGTCTTGTTCTATAGAGTCAAAACTATTTTTTGATTTTTTTTTAAATGTTTTCACAGAAAAGGAAAAAATAAAAACCATTTCAATTATAAGGGGTTCTCTAATAAAGTTTTTTTTAATGGAACACCGTGTATTTTTTTTATATTTAAATTAATTACTTTATTATAACAATAATACCAAATAGTTGTGGGGTTACGCAGGGTATTCCACACGCTATAATCAGTTTTATATTCTTTTATTTATTTTAGATGTATTTATACCTTGATTTATACTACAAACAGAATGCAATTAATTTACATGTTATACAGTAGATAAGCATTTACAATAATTACTAAAACAAAAAATAAATTTATAAATGGTACAGGGAATATAATATGTACTTAATATTAAAAGTTATACAAATTATTTTGATAAAGAATAGTTTTTGTTAAAATGTATGTTTATCGAATATTAATTTTAATTTGTTCAAAGACATATTAAAAAGTTCAATGTTACTGCTAATCGAAAACCAATCTAGTATTTGAAGAGAATTATCAATAGGTGAGGATCGTGGTGAAAATACCTAAATTATGGTTGGAAAATAAATTATACCGGTAAGCCGAAATTAATGGAGGCTAGTAAGTAATTCAAGTAAATTAAAATTTCTATATATAATGTTTGTTATAAATGTCAGTTGGGCTTTGTTTCTACTCTATAGTGTTTCAATATTAAAATCTATTAACTGACTCTGATAAGAGACACATAAGGGGTAATTTATATAGTAAATTATACAGTCATATCCTATTTTAGATCATATGAATGCGTTATATATAACTTTGCATGTTTTGGTAGACAAATCATGGCAAGCCCTGATAATAAATGCAAATTCTATGAAAGACTACCATGAAGAAATAATTGCTGATGTTTTTGAGGAATATTCCAGTCAAATGATAGATTTATTACCGACCAATTCTGTAATAGTTATTGATAATGCCAGTTACCATTCAAAATTAAAGGAACCATTACCTAACACTTAATGGAAAAAGCAAGAACTCTCCGATTGGCTAATAACCAAAGAAATAGTGGCAGAAGAGGGATTACTCAAAAAAAAAGCTATTGTAACTATGTAAACAACATTCATCAAAATTTAAGAAGTATAGTGTAGATGAAATTGCTAAAGAAGAACATGGAGTTAAAGTGTTGCGGTTACCACCTTATCACTGTGAACTTAATCCCATTGAACTAATTTGGGCTCAAATGAAGGGATATGTCGCGAGAAACAATACAACATTTAAACTTCAAGATATTCGTCAACTATTATGTGACTCCATATCAAAAATTTCATCGGATAATTGGCAAAATGCTTTAAGACATGTCATAGCAGAGGAAGAGAAATTCTGGAAACTTGGTATGTTATTTTTGCCACAATTTATTTCTGGTATTAACAGTACAGCCAGATTAAACTAGAGTCTTAATAAAACCCCAGAAATAAAAATCCAGAGGGTTCAAATCTGGACTACGTTCAGGCCATGGATGTTCACTTCCTCGTCCAATCCATCGATGGGGGAATACGTTATTTTAGTGATTTCGTACTGCTAAGGAATAATGGACAGGGGCGCCATCTTGTAAATACCACATACCAACTCTAATATTTAAAGGAATATCATCTAGCAGATCAAATGAGTTGTACTCGAGGAAATGTAAGTAATCATTTCCAGTCATTTTTGCTGAAAGTTCAAAAGGTCCTATAAGGTTATCTTCGACTATACCAAAAAAAATGTTTAATTTAAATTCATGCTGAAAGTGACGCACTCTCGTACTGTTTGGATTTTCTACAGTCCATGTGTGAGCATTTTTGTAGTTGAAAATTCTTCTTGTCTTAAATGTTGCTTCATCAATGAATAGAATTTTATTTACAAAAAATTAATTTTGTCTATTTTTATTTAAGACAAACTGACTAAAATTGGTTCTCGCTGAAATATCATCTGGCAGTAGATTGTGGACTGGAGTACGGGTATAATTGTTGTTCATGTAAAATGTTAGACACAATAATACCCTGACAAAGTAAAATTGGCAGATATATCACGGATACTTGTTTAAATTAAAATTAATTATATACAACAGTTGAAAGTTACAGGAGAATACTTATGGTTCCCTTGTATACGGAAAATAAATAAAATTAATTACTACAACTGAAAGCTACAGAAAAACAATTATGGTTCCCGCTGTATATGGAAAACAAATAAAATTAATTAAATATAGTGGTTAGAAAAACACAGGAAAACAATTTTTTTCCCCTGTATACGAAAAATAAATTGATCAATGAATAAAATTAAATTCTTCCTAGAAATTAAGTTAAAATAAATATAGCAGTTCGATAGCACAGGAGGCTAATCGGTCCGGAAATTACGAATTTCCCTGTATACAGAAAATAAATTTTAAATAAACTTAACAATGAATAAAATTAAAATTTTCCACTAAATGAAATGTAACCTGTCACTAATAACGAAAAATAATTAGGCCGGAAATTATGTACCTTACTGAATACAGAAAATAAATTTTCCCAATAAGCAAAAATTAAATTAAATATTCTTGTCAAAATGGTAAACGGTAAATAATTAAAACGGAGCAATTATTTTCAATAAATAATATTTATGAATAATGCTTGAACAGTACAGGGAAATAAGGCCGAATTACAGGCAAAAGCTACTATTAATTCGAACGAATACTTCGAATTCTAGTCGTCATTTGATTATTGCCGATCGATCGACGGCGAGAGAACTGAAATATCTACCACGGCT
>OV651827.1:20426813-20445811 GCA_927349885.1 Psylliodes chrysocephalus
TAGATTTATTCAGAAATCAGGCTTACAAAAACATTTAATAATTCACAGTGGTAAAAAAACATTTAAGTGTGACATTTGTGCTAAATCATTTAATCAAAAAGCCCACTTGAAAGAGCATTTAAGAATCCACAGTGGTGAAAAACCACTTAAATGTGATATTTGTTCCAAAAGTTTTACTTATATATCGACCTTACGAAGACATTTAAGAATTCACAGTGGTGAAAAACCATTTCAGTGTGACATTTGTGCTAAAACATTTATTCAAATATCCCATTTGAAAGAACATTTAAAAATCCACAGTGGTGAAAAACCATTCAAGTGTAACATTTGTGCTAAATCATTTAATCAAAAACCCCACTTGAAAGAGCATTTAAGAATCCACAGTGGTGAAAAACCATTTAAATGTGATATTTGTTCCAAAAGTTTTACTTTTGCATCGAGCTTACGAAAACATTTAAAAAGTCATAGTGGTGAAAAACCATTCCAGTGTGACATTTGTGCTAAGTCATTTATTCACAAATCCCACTTGAAAGAACATTTAAAAATCCACAGTGGTGAAAAACCATTCAAGTGTGACATTTGTTCTAAAAAGTTTATTCGGAAATTTAATTTACAAGAACATTTAATAATTCATAGAAATGAAAAACTATTCAAGTGTGATATTTGTTCTAAATGTTTTATCTATAAATCATACTTAAAGAAACATTTAGTGATTCACAGTGGAGATAAAGCTTTCAAATGTGATATTTGTTCTAAATGTTTTAATTATAAATATATCTTACGAAACCATTTGAAAATTCACAATGGTGAAAAATCTTTGTTTTAAAATTTTTTAATAATAAATATAACTTACAGCGACATTTAATAATTCACAGTGGCGAATAATCATTCGAGTGTGACGTTGGTTCACAGTGGTGAAAAATCTTTTTATTGCGATATTTGTTCTGATCAATTCTGTGGTCGGCGCTTAAAAGGTCATAAGTCGTTTTTTACGTAAATGGAGTTTTTAGACAAGAAACTTTTAGAAGAGTGTATATTTTAGGCAGCTGAAAGGATTCAAGTCTATATACGTTGTAAAGTAATAAAAATAAGGTACAAAAAACATAATAATACAAGGGTAACCTCGGAAGACAAAACGTCATAATTAAACATAAACAGTCAAATTTTGTAACATAAAACAGTTAAAACAATGTATGTCTACATATTTTTTAATTTTTACAGGACCAAATCTCCTAAAAAGTTTGTCGATTTGGATTCTAAAAATTCTTATTGATGTGTCCCAAAATTTTCCAGCGCCATTCTCCAAAAATGTGTATTATCGACTTATTACTTTTTAAGCGCCGACCACAGAATTTAGTCGAAAATATTGCATTCAGAGACATTTAAGAATTCATACTTGTAAAAACTTTAGTTAATCTTCCACATTTGAAACAAAAATAAACAAGGAAAATAATAATACTGCATTTTTTTATTTTCTTAATTTAATAAAAAGCTGTTAGTAATAAATAATAATATCTTTATTAGTACTAGCCAATGCTGCCATCATAGATGGATGTACACGTCAACATAAATAAATAAAATTTTAAATAAACTTACATTACACTGAACACATACGTTAAAACTGATAGTTAAACACAAATCAAAATATTTTTTAAAGAAGACTATCTTCAGACAAAAAAATCATTAACAAAATAAAAGGAACCACTAGTAATAATAGTTTTTACATTAGATTTGAATTTAGTCTAAGATAACGCTTGAATATTTTAAGGTAATTCATTAAAGAGTTTTATGCCTATATATTGCGGTGACTTTTCAAACAAAGCTAGTCTATGTTAGACCGAAATAAACGTGTTTGCATTTCTGGTGGAATATCTGTGAAAATCTGTTTTTTTTTTTTGAATTTGTGTAAGTTAGACTTTACATACAGAAGTGTTTTATACATACAGGGTGTCCCAGCTAAAACTTGTCACCCCCCTAATCTCCGAACTCGTGAAAAAAATTGAAAATCGCTCAGACCCGTCGTTTTTTTATTTCAAGGGGGAACACTTTTACCAAATACATCATCATTGTGTTGTCAACCCCCTCATCCCCAGCATGACATTTTTTGATTGAATAGTGTAAAATTATTTAATAATTTATTTGTTTTTGTGTTACTAGTGACTATATTTTCCTATATATAATAGGTAAGAACTAAATTAATATTTAAATGTCCGGGCTGCGCGGTGGAGACTTGCAAAATCCATAATGCGAAATCCAAAAATAGTGTAATGTAAGATATTTTCGAATGCCACAAAATGTGGATAAATTCTTATCGAAGAAAGGACAAACTTAATTTAAACAATAATGGTTAGTAAAATGCACAAGTGTAATAGGTATTAGAGACAGTGAAAAGTTGCTAAAATAAAAAATATATACTTTTTATTTTAGCATGAAGTTGCCCTATCTACTTTGAGGAAAGTATATAGTAAACATAGGCGCAAGAGAAGAAAACTGAATTCCACCAGGTGCATGGGGCCTCATTAAGCAAAGAAAATAGGTATTTTAAAATTTAAGCAGATAAAACAGTAGTTTCCTGTCACAATACAACGGTTCCTTTTCAAGAAATGCTATGCAAGAGCAGGACAGGAACATATATAAGAATAAGATACATGAATAGAAAAATTGGTTTTGAATATTTTCAAAGTAAACATGACAAAAAAATGTTTAAATTTACCAAATAAAAAAATATTTTTTGTGTACTTACTTTTTATAAATAAATATTTTTTTCTGCATACTAAGAAAATACATTTAAAGAGAACTACCACGCCCAGAAAGTACAAATTTCAGTCAAACTTATACTTTTAGTCTATATTTTTTATTTATCTTATCCAGGTTATGGATTTTGTCACAAAATACTTAGAATTTATGAGAAAAATTAATATTTTTATTAGTATTATTTACCTTAAACCTTCATATTTGTAAACGAATATATTACAAAATAACCAATAAAGCTTAAGTAACTGCATAAAATCGAATTTCAAACACTATCTCCCATTTAATACTAACAATTCTATGTCCCACGTGACGTCACCGTCAGTCAGCTGCATGCGCAGGAACATACCGTTAGTCTGTGTATCGTGGTCGTTTCCTCTTTTATGCGAGGTCTTCTTTAAAAAAAAACACGGTGTCAGTCACTTATATGAAAAAACTTTTACATCTCTTAACATGTGTTACACAAAAAGAAAGTACCAAAATAAGAACATTTAATATAAATCAATTATTAACATTACAGCGATTAATTAGATTCGCCACAGTATTCAGTTACCTTGTTAAAAGATGAAAAAAAAACCCAAATATCTAGCTATAAAAACAAAATATGACGGCTTTGATGGTGTGCGAAAAAGCATTTTAATGGTAATCAACCTAAAAACAATTTGTGGAACTAACGTAATAATTTACAAACGAGATGTTAAACCTGTAAGCACTTATCAAGCAATTCAAAATAACGAAATATATAAAATAATTAGCTTTTGTCGCCGAACGCAAATATACACAGTAGTGGTTGAACGAAAAATGAAAGATCGATCATTCGTAAACCCTGCTTAAATGGAAAATTTCATCGTAAGATCGCGCAAAATAGAAACTATTGATTTTAGCCTTCTACAAGTGGCCTTGACAATACTTTGCTCGTACCAGTGGCGTGCCTGATTATTTTTCCCAGGAGGGTATAATTATTGAATGTCGCCATTATTCCGGAAATAAAACTGAAACGTTATTTATAACGTTTAAAACGATTAAATCATTATTATGAAGATGGAGAAACAAGCATTATTTGCTCTTATATTTTCCAATCGATTTCTTCCAATAGCTATTGATTAAGAAGCATACGCTTTTTCCTTAATTCAAAAAATTAATAACAATATGAACGTTAGATTCTTACATAGTTTCTTATTGTACTACGACATTTTGTTTTCTAGAAAATGTAGTCTAAAAAATGTGATAAATAATACGGTTCTGGTAGAAAATATGTCTTACTTGTGGAATGTAATGTTTTTTGAATTCGCGTTGTTTAAACAACCAAAAACAAAGCACTTTTTCCAATTTTATTAATTGTCTATAATAAAAACTCATAAAATTCTTTTAAATTAACTAAAATAGCGAATTTCGAAAAAAGCCTAGACGAATTGACATAAATGATACTTTTGTCGAAACACTACAGCAACTGCGTATCTGCGTGAGTCTCTTAAATTGCAAAAACATGGTATGCTTATTTTAAAACACCGGGGAAAATAGCCTTTTCCTATCTCCTCTATCCATATCTGTGACGGTAATTAGAAATGACAATCTTGTTAAAACAAATAGGTACAATTTTACTGAAAAATACTTTAAATAATGAAATAACGAGATGAAACTCATTGAAATAAATAGAACATACTTTCAGGATATTATGCTATATGTCTTCGATCCACAAAACCATCAGGATCTTTAAAAACAAGGTAAAACAACGGAGCAAGTGCAATGAATTAAATCAGATCAAAAGTTTTATTCAAACCAAAGCAATGCCTTATTAAAAGTTACACTCTTATTATTCTTTTTGTGAAGAAAATGCGTTAGGTATACCTCGGCTCAGGCTCCTCACTGCTGTTGATGTGCTCTTTCGTATTTCTTTTTGACTCATAATTTCTGATATAACGGATTCAACTGGCTGTATTAATGCGCACTTAGTTCAACTTTTTTAAATGGTATTTGTTCGACTCGCAGAATCTAATTAATTCAAAGTCAATTACTCTTTTCTACTGGAATTGCTCGGTATTGCATAGTACATTTTTTTCGACTATTAGGTGCTCTTACTCAAAGTTCGATTTTTTTATAACTGTACTTTTTTTTATTGCCGGTGTCATTTTGGAGGTTGTAATATATTAACACGTTTACTGTCAATTTGTAATTACTTTGCGATAAAATGTTAATTTCAAAACACTTATAAGATATTTTGACTAGCTCATAGAAATTTAACACCAAACATTACCTTTAATCAAATTAAAAAGAAATGAGCACATTGACCATATAGGTTTCTCAGTCGTGAATTCGGCTTTTCTAATATACAACTTTGGGGATAATAGTTTTCTGGGAGAGTGTGGCGTCAATAATTCTCATTTTTTATTTTTAGAAAGCCTAGTGAGAATTATAAACCCTAGCTTTATCAAAAGGAAATAATTAAAACTTATATAAAATTTAGGCAAAAGAGAATTATTGTAACCTTTAAAAAAATAAAAATGTTCAGGAACAAGTCAATATTAAACTTTAGCTGGTAAATTAACTTTTATATCTTCAATAATAAAATTAGTCACTATTATGATTTATTTAATATTTTTAAATATATTATAATCTTAGTCTAGATTTAATTTTTGGTTGTGCAATTATTAATAAATATCGTTTAAATAACGATAAAGATGCGCTACTAATGTTGAACTCTAGCTTGAGCTTGCTTTGTGAACTGCTAAATAAATTTGAATTATAAAAATCATGCCCAAAATAAATTCAGAACTCAAAGCGCTTTGTCATCGTGCAAGAGCATTTGAGTAGAATCCGGTATTAGAAATGCATCAACCATATTTGGGATCACAGTCGAACATTGTAAGTTGTAGTGTCTATTTCTTGGCTATAGATGCTATGTATTTCCAATTCTTTTAATAAAGCTCATAATTTCTGTTAGAAAATCATCTTAACATTCTCTATACTAAAAATTTGTTTTAAATGGCATAAATATTTAATTATTTTAAAACTAAAATCAACATGTACCTAACAATAAAATATACTTTTTTTACAGATTTTCCTTCTTCTCATTCAAGATCAACTCATATCGATGGACATTTTGAGAAACGCTACGAAGTGTGTCAATTTTGTGGAAAATTAATGAACAAAATTGATTTTTTTAAACATTTTTTTATTCATGGAGTGAAAAATAGAATCAAAAATAATAGTGCTGATAAGAAAAATTATATTTCTTTTAAAAACATTGATGACGTTGATGATACATTTTTCAAGGGTGGTACTTGTTCCAAGACTTTTAATCTAAAATATAATTTACGAAAACATTTAATAATTCATAGTGGTAAAAAACCATTGAAGTGTGACATTTGTGCTAAACTATTTCATCGAAAATCCAACTTGAAAGAACATTTAAGAATTCATAATAGTGAAAAACCATTCAAGTGTGACAATTGTTCAAAAGGTTTTTCCCAGAAACTATATTTACAGAAACATTTAATAGTTCACAGTGTTAAACCATTCAAGTGTGATATTTGTTCTAAAGGATTTACTCAGGAATTAAAATTACACGAACATTTAATAATTCACAGTGGTGAAAAACCATTCAAGTGTGAAAATTGTTCAAAATGTTTTTCCCAGAAAATATATTTACAGCAACATTTAATAGTTCACAGTGATAAAAAACCATTCAAGTGTGACATTTGTGCTAAACTATTTAATCGAAAAACCAGCTTACAAGAACATTTAAGAATTCATAGTGGTGAAAAACCATTTAAATGTAATATTTGTTACAAAAGTTTTACTTGTAGATCAACCTTACGAATACATTTAATAATTCACAGTGGTAAAAAAACTTTCATGTGTGACATTTGTTCTAAAGTATTTAATCAAAAATCTAATTTGTTTAAACATTTGAGAATTCATAGTGGTGACAAACCATTCAAGTGTGATATTTGTTCTAGTAGATTTACTCAGAAATCAGGCTTACAAGGACATTTAATAATTCACAGTGGTGAAAAACCATTCAAGTGTGACATTTGTGCTAAATCATTTAATCAAAAATCCCACTTGAAAGAGCATTTAAGAATCCACAGTAGTGAAAAACCATGTAAATGTGATATTTGTTCCAAAAGTTTTACTTATGCATCGAGCTTACGAAAACATTTAATAAGTCACCGTGGTGAAAAACCATTCCAGTGTGACATTTGTGCTAAACCATTTAATCAAAAATCCCGCTTGAAAGAACATTTAAAAATCCACAGTGATGAAAAACCATTCAAGTGTGATATTTGTTCTAAATGTTTTATCTATAAAACATACTTAAAGAAACATTTGGTGATTCACAGTGGGGATAAAGCTTTCAAATGTGATATTTGTTTTGAAGGATTTGCTCGGGAAATAGAATTACAGGAACATTTAATAATTCACAGTGGTGAAAAACCATTCAAGTGTCACATTTGTTCTAAATGTTTTATCTATAAAACATACTTAAAGAAACATTTGGTGATTCACAGTGGGGATAAAGCTTTCAAATGTGATATTTGTTCTAAATGTTTTAATTATAAATATATCTTACGAAACCATTTGAAAATTCACAGTGGTGAAAAACCTTTCAAGTGTGACATTTGTTTTAAATGTTTTAATAATAAATCTAACTTACAGCGACATTTAATAATGCACAGTGGCAAATAATCATTCGAGTGTGACATTTGTTTACATTAGTAATAATACTGCATTTTTTTATTTTCTTAATTTAATAACTGTTAGTAATAAATATATTATTGTAAGTAAAAAATAATGTCACTTAAAATATCTCTAATATAGAATAAAGGCGCCTAATGTGGAATAGCATTTTATTTTAAATGAAAAATTCTAAATTGTATTATTTTTATCAGAAATTTTGTATATATAGATAAAGGTCTTAGCGAGGGGCAAACCACTGGCCTAAATTTTGTACACCTACATACTTGTAGAAGTGAATCCTTATAAATTCTCATACTTTCTTGTAAATCCTTAAACTTACTTGGAAATCCTTACAAATCCTTACAAATCCTTCATACATCCATCTAGAAAAAATTTGTTTGACGTTCATTCCGAAGGCATTTCTTGCAATATTTTTAATGTAGCTAAATGCAAAACGCACATATCGATGGTTTAGTGCATACATGTATTATGTAATATTTTGATAATATTTTACAATTTAAGTTTAATATTTTGAAGCTGTAGCTCTGTTATTTTACATGAAATTTATCTTCTAAACTCTTTCGACACTTCTTCGTTGTTTTTGATTACATAATAATAAAAATATAAATAATTATTTGTATACACATAAGTAGGTACATGCATTTAACACATTTTATACCAAAATTGCACTTACCACATATATGCGCAAAGGCATCGATATAGAGGTCTATTTTGTAACAATTCCTTTGTATTTTAACGGCCGTTAAAATATTTGCGGCCGTTAAAATATTTGCGGCCGTTAAAATATTTGCGGCCTTAAAAAATATTTTCGTATTCACTTACTTACTCGTGTCATTATTTAAACGGATTCCTTTAAAATATTATATAATAATAATAATAATCATTTTTAAAGGGATGTTAAAATTCACCTTTAATTTTTTCTCATATAATTGGAGATATTTTGATTGAAAAGTTACTGGAAAATAAAGAAAGGTATATTAATGTACAAAACATTTATAATGCAGGTACATCTATTACATTCAATTTAAGAGCCAAATTTCGATTACATCAAAGGTCCTGAGGGACTTGAGCAATCCATTTCAGTTACCACATATAGATTTTAAAAAATATTTTTCGGTTTAATAAAGATGTAGCCAGAAATATAGTTAATATTATAGAAATTCACATGGGACTATTTCGTAAAAAAAAAACAGAAACACGCACCAGCTTATTTAAAAATACTTACAACTCTACATTTTTTTGGTACAGGACCGGGATATCATTTATTTGCTTCTAGTCAATCAATTGAGTAGAAGTATAGATAAAGTAACAAAAATTTAATTTACATTAACCTGTCAACCAATTGAATCGTATTTTATAACCCGTATAAAAAAATAAAAGTATTTAAGACAAATATAATTTTCCTGGAAATTTATTTAATTCGGCTGAAACATTTTTCCAAACTTTTTTTAATTTTGTTGTATCTACTGGGTTTATTTTCCCACCGTGAAGCAAATATTGCAAACAACTTTACCATCAACCCTTTTGGGGTTTTAGTACATAATTCTTGCTGCGCGAGACATTTTTTATTTTAAATGTATGTAGATATGTTTCGAATTAAAAATCGAGGGTTTTTGTATGGTTGTTTTCAAATTTTTTCTTCTAATTCTTCAAAATTAGTTCATATGAATCTTAAATGCGATTTTGTCAAGTGTTCTGTCATTTTTAAGAGACTCCGTTAAAATGAATAATTTTTAACAGGCGTCTAAAATGTTTGTATACAGAATACCATTTTTGGTTAAAAAAAATAACGGGGCACTAAACGTAAAATTTTTAAAGGCCTCTAAATGTTAACGAATGTTTTACAGAATAGACCTCATAGAAGGGAACTTAAAAAATTTTTAACTGTGGCTTTAATGCGGTTTGCTAGCTTTCTGATTATTTTAGTGTTTTAGTTTGTTTATTATAATTTTAATTAGGTGTATTAATTAGATATAATGTATTTTTATTGGTTTATATCTTTCTCGAATTTATAGAAACATGTAATTGCGCTGATGCCTGTTTGTTTCTGAAATAAATAAATAAATTTATCTTTTTTTGTATGTACCTTTTGTAATTCACCCACTACCTAATTGACCGATCAATTTCGGACAAAATATTTTTTTGAGTAGTATTGTGTTACATATCAAAATTATATAATTTTCAAATTGCAAGCACTAACACAGGGTTATTGCACACACGGTGCATCATTATTCTGCGTTCAAATTTGATTTTCATCGTACAAATGTCAACCTAGTGTCGCTCTGTACTCGCACAAGTCATACATCGTAGTCGTTCCGTGCCATTGCACTTTTGCACTAACCATTCAATTTCACTTGTGTGATTTGGAAGTCGTGAGTGACACCAAGCTGTTATATAGAACAAGGATTGCCCGGGCGCCAGTTTCGATTACGCAGTTTGCTCTGGGACCCTTAGATGCATCTAAAAGTAACCTCAGTAGAGTCAGTATGTATGGGGTAGTACCTAAATTAAATAAATGAAATAAAAAAATTAATAATATCCACTTCCTAAGCGGTAACTAATTTATACCTTGCTAGATAAAAGTGTATAGTAAAAAACAGAGGATTGACAAAATGTATGGGAAATTTCCCTACCCCCAGTAAGGATAAATTATAATACCAATTGGAAGATCATTTTAAGGAGAACATTTCTTTTCATTACGACTAATCTCAAATATTTGTCCATTCCGAGTTATATCATCCTAAATGTAACCAATTGCAAGATATATCGGTGCTTATATGTTGTTACTGTAGTGCTTATTACGGGCAAATATTAGTAATTATTACTTCTTAGATCCATGTAATATAAAAAGAATTTTAATCTCCAAGTACATTATATGATGCAGTCGAAGATTTTATCCGCCACGTGTATCCCTTACTTTTATAGAGGAAGATGAATATCTATTGGAGCTATAATTCAAAAATATTTTGGAATTTACAGTGTGCCTCAAAAAGTTTTTATCTAAAAAGTATTAAACGTATTTAATTCTTTTTTAAGGGCACAAAAAACTCCTCTCTCCCTTGAAGTTTGTGTTAACTCGTAATTTCGATCAACCCTGTCAAACACTGTAAGATCAAATTGCTTAGCATTATTTATGGTACTGTTACACCAACTCTCTGCAAATATGTAGCCCGCATACTGTTTAGCAGCAGAAATATTGTTAGACGAGTTGTTTTTGTTCTTAACCCTCTAACATTTTGGTAATACAGTTGAAGACTAATTTGTGAACAATTAACAGAGCCAGATACGGAAACCTGCAATGGTTGCTATTGTGACGGTAACGGTACAATTTTATTTAAATGTAAACTAAATATGCATATTTGAGAGTGGTAAATATTTCCATATATTGCATAACATATAGTTTACTTAAATTTGAATTATATACCATAATTTATAGCTTTACTAGATACACGTGCATTTTTAATTAATCATAACCTTTAATTTTGTTAATTTGTCATTTTTATCAAAGTCATTCATCATACATTGAAACATAGACCAACTAGATAACGACCCAATCTATAAAATTAAATTCCATGATATATTCAGAGTATTTTTTTTATTGTACCCATTTCCCTAAGAGAAATTAGTTCAGGGGTAGATAGTGATACTTTTTGGGAAACATCGGATTCCACGTTTTTTTTTCCACTATCTCCCCTGATTAAATTATAACAGTAGATCGGGCTAAAATTACTGTTATAAACTTTTAATAAATATCGTTGAAATAACGATAAAGATGCGCTACTATAATGATGGACTCTAGCTGTGTGAACTGCTAAATAAATTTTAATCATAAAAATGCTGCCCAAAATAAATTCAGAACTGAAAGCGCTTTGTCATCGTACAGAGCATTTAAGTCGAATCCGCTGTTAGAAATGCATTAACCATATTTGGGATTATGTTGTAGTGTAACCCACTGAAACAAGGAGAGACAACTTAACTAATATCTCTCTCGCTCTTATTAAAGTATGATGAATAAAATGGCGTGATCGACTATTAAGTGACTAGGACACCACGAGTGGCCGACAGAAAAACTCGTTATCTATTGGCTACTAACGTGTTAATGAGGGAGTGGTAAAGGTTAAAAGAAAAACATATATCTAATCGTTTAGTTCTAACCAATTATTTCACGATATGCAAATCTTAGATATAAGAAGATTATTTGTCAAAACATCTCTGACTTTTGCAATAAAACATAATATTGTAACATTGGTCACAATTATTTGACAAGATCAAATATAGCAAATAATGTTTACTTATCTAGAGTGATTAAAGTCTTAGGTCGAAGATGTCACACTTATGTTATACCAAGATTATATAATAAGCTACTGCAAGAGCTGATACAGATTAAAGACTTTAGAAGAGTAAAACACAAGTTAAAACAATGGATCCTTTATGAAAATTTTGACGATATAATAGAATAAAATAAAAAAATAAAAAAAAATAAAATACTAGAAAATAAATTAATTTATTAAAAAATATAGATCAATTGAATTATGAATCAACACACTCTCTCGTTCTCTCAACAAATGTTTATCTTTTTTTTTTTACTTTTTTACTTTTTTTACATTTTTTAATTTTTACTATATTAGATTAGTTTTTAAGCTATAAATGTACTTACCTTTTAATGTTTTTCAACAGTACTCTTTTTGTTTAAATTTTTTACATGTGTTAAGAAATATTACTAAGATTAAATTATAAAAATTATTTTAATGAACGGCTATACCATAGACAGGCCTGATGGGCCTAAATGGATTACCTTGTTTATTAGTTGAGTTCATAAATTTAATCTATTTTCTCTCTTTGTAATTTTGTAACTTTATTTTGTAATAAAAAATTTATTATTATTTATATTTTGATTTGCTACTAGATAAGTACAATTTATACATTTATTGGTATTAGATTTTGAATCTTTGAGCTCGTGATTAAGAAAACATTTAGGACAGGGTGGTTCAGCTGTACATTGACTTGCTAAATGATGTAAATCCCAACACTTATAACATCTACGTGGTTCAACAGCACATAATTTCTGTTAGAATTCTTTCTTTACACCAATAATATGTTTTAAATGCCAATCTTATTTAATTATTTTAGAACTAAAATGAATATGTAACAATAAAATATACTTTTTTTTACAGATTTTCCTTCTTCTAATTCAAGATCATCTCATATCGATGGACATTTTAAGAAACGCTACGAAGTGTGTCAGTTTTGTGGAAGAATAATGAAAGAAATTGATTTTTTTAAACATATTTTTATTCATGTAGTGAAAAATAGAATAAAAAATAATATTGCTGATAAGAAATATTATATTTCTTCTAGAAACTTGAAGCGAAAAAACATTGATGATAAATTTTTCAAGTGTGGTACTTGTTCCAAGACTTTTAATCGAAAATATAATTTACGAAAACATTTAATAATTCATAGTGGTAAAAAACCATTCAAGTGTGATATTTGTGCTAAACCATTTAATCGAACATCCAGCTTGAAAGAACATTTAAGAATTCATAGTGGTGCAAAACCATTTAAATGTAATATTTGTTCCAAAAGTTTTACTTATACATCATCCTTACGAACACATTTATTAATTCACAGTGACGAAAAACCATTCAAATGTGCCATTTGTTCTAAAGGATTTATTACGAAATCAGACTTACAAAAACATTTAATAATTCACAGTGGCGAAAAACCATTTAAGTGTGACATTTGTGCTAAACCATTTAAACAAAAATCCCGCTTGAAAGAACATTTAAGAACCCACAGTGGTGAAAAACCATTTAAATGTGATATTTGTTCCAAAAGTTTTACTTATACATCGACCTTACGAACACATTTAAGAATTCACAGTGGTGAAAAACCATTCAAGTGTGACATTTGTGCAAAACTATTTAATCGAAATTCCTACTTAAAAAAACATTTAAGAATTCACAGTGGTGAAAACCCATTCAAGTGTGACGTTTGTTCAAAATATTTTATTCATAAAACAAACTTAGAGGAACATTTAACAAATCATAGTAATGAAAAACCATTTCAGTGTGACATTTGTTCTAAAAAGTTTACTCGTAAATCAAACTTAAAAGCACATTTAATAATTCATAGTGGTGAAAAACTATTCAAGTGTGGCATTTGTTCTGAAGGATTTACCCGGAAAATAAAATTACACGAACATTTAATAATTCACAGTGGTGAAAATCCATTCAAGTGTGAAATTTGTTCTAAATGTTTTATCTGTAAAACAAACTTAATGAAACATTTGGTAATTCACAGTGGTGATAAACCTTTTTAATGTGATATTTGTTCTAAATGTTTTAATTATAAATCTAACTTACGAAAACATTTGAAAATTCAGTGGTAAAAAAGTGTGAAATTTGTTTTAAATGTTTTAATAATAATTATAGTTTACAGCGACATTTAATAATTCACAGTGGCGAATAATCATTCAAGTGCGACATTTCTTCCATAGTTTTTTCTCAGAAACCACATTTACAGCAACATTTAATAGTTCACAGTAGTGAAAAACCTTTTTGGTGCGATATTTGCGAAATTAATGAACATTTTAGTGATTCAAAAATAGTTAAATTCGGTGTACCACAAGGCACTGTACTTGGTCCACTTTTATTTTCAATATGTTTAAACAATTTCTTTAAAATAAATACGGCAGAAAAAATTGTAAGCTTTGCAGACGATACAGTTGTATTCTATGAGGCAAAAAGCTGGACCGAATTAAAAGAAATAGCAGAAAATGATATAAAAAATATAATTAACTGGTTTAAACAAACTGCTTACAGTAAATTATGATAAAACTTATTTTGTTCCGTTTTGTAGTTATAAAAATCCATTTCCAACTTATGAGACATTACAAATAAATAATGCAACAGTGAAGACATAAAAAAAGGGAACAAATAAAATATCTTGAAGTAAGTATTGACTGTCACTTAAGATTGGATATCCATATAAATAATACGGTTAATACTCTGAGAACATTTTTACATAAATTCAAATATTTGAAAAAATTTATAGATAGTACTTACCTGCGCATAATATATTTTAGTTTAGTAGAATCGCGAATAAGATATGGTATAACATCGTGGAGTGCAGCAGATGTGACCTATCTAAAAAAACTGGAAATAATACAAAAAAAATAATTAATGTTATTTATAATAAAAAAATACCGATCAAATCTATTTCAAGAAACACAATTACTGGATGTTAGACAAATTTTTATTTTTAATATCTTATTATATACCAAAAAATATAAATGTTTTAAAAGAGATACAACATAAATACATAACAAGAGCAAAAATTCAAAACAATATACAAATTCATTTATCTTTGTAGTAAAATTTTCAATTCACTACCTGATATGTTCAAAATTTATAACATTAGATAGAGAACTTCTTCATATGTTAATCGAACATAAATAATAAAAAACTGAATCATTTGTGTTTCCATGTTTATATATGTTTTACGTATTAAAATTTTCCTATACATGTAATATTATTACTGTTTTGTGTTTCCTTTAATTTAAATGTGTGTTAAATTAAACTAATTTTAATCATAATTTTTTATTATATACTTATTTATTAATATTACTATTTATTTTATTTGAAAAAATAACTTGTTTTAATTGTTTAAATAAGCCGAATTTGTAAAAAGTAGCCCATGCGCATGCTCTTAGAGGTCATCAATGGGTGTTTTTCTTACTTTATTCGTACTATTTCTAATTAATTTATATTGTTTTCTTTTGAATAAAGATTATTATTATTTGTTCTGAAGAAATTAGTCGAAAATCTTGCATTTAGTGACATTTAAGAATTTATACTAGTAAAATCTTTAGTTAATATTCCACATTTGAAACGAAAATAGGGTAAGTCCGGGATAGATGGCCATGAAGAACCATTTTTGATGGTAGTTCGGGTTTAAATAACATGACGACAAAAATGTTCAGGTACATTGTTGGATCATACCTTGGCTTCAAAATAAACCAAATATATTAAGTATACAAGTAAACGTGTTACGAAAATTTGGAAAAATTTAGAATAATAACAATTGGCCATCTCTCCCACATACTATGGGGGAGATGGCCACATCAGTATGGGACAGTTGGCCACAGTAAGAAATGTAGATTTATTAAAACAAATATATATATAAATAAAATAATGCCTTGAAAATTGTGGAAACTAATATTTTTATTAAGTACAATGTTGCTTAAAGCATAGGGTTTTTAACAAACTAAATCTAGTCTACAAAAAATACTGTATTAAATCGGAACAAAAATTCTTTTGCATGTGTTAAAATTTTCTCACATCTTCATTTTACATTTTTCAAGCATCTTTTTCCACACCTGTGACATAGGTCTACGTATTTTGTGCAGGATTCGTGTAGCCAAAACTGACATCGTACACAACGAATCCAGTCATCTTTTTTTGTTGTGGATTGATAATCTTCCCCACAGCCAACACACTCATCCTCGCCAAAATCTTCTTTTTCTTCGTTTTCAGATTCGCTACTAGGAAATGTCGGTTCATCTTTTTCACTGTCACTGCTCGATGGCGATTTATTTTTCCTCTTTCTACCTTTTTGTACAGGAGTTTTATCTTTTAGTTGTTTCTTATCTTTTTTTAATTTGATTTCGCTAACATGTTCTGGTGACGTTAAAACAATGGCCACTTTCTTTGCACGTTTTCGCACCATTTCAGTCAGTTTTGGCGCAGGTGAAATTTCTGAAATGACTTTTGTAAATGGTGACTCGATCTCAACAGATTGCTTTGAAGTGCTTGCTTGTGGTTCTGTATTTTCGATTTCGATGTCTCGTTGGTTTTCATCATTTGAACTTGTTTGAATTTGCCCTGTTTGACGTGCCTCGTCTTCCAGGGGCCTTGCATTATTATCTGCGACAGAGAAGGCGTAGTCAGGAATCGCATTGGGATTGAAAGGATAAATCCCTGTAGCTCTGAATCCGGCAATAGCGTTTTCAGGGGTCGCAGATTTTCCCCAGCATGCTTGTAGAAGTTCACCGAACTGGTAGCGAGTGATACGCCGGCCAGGATGGGCTTTCATCCAAAGTTGGCTGGCAGCGTAGAAGTGATTTTTCACAGACTTAAATACAGCCCTGTCAAGCGGTTGGAGATAGTGAGTTGTGTGGCTCGGAAGGCACAGCAAAATTATGTCATGTTGGTTGGCAAATTCAAGCATTTCAACAGAACTTGAATGAGATGCGTGGCCGTCCAATATCAAGAGAACTTTACCATCAGGTTTTCTTGGTAGAAAATGATCTCTTAGCCACTCAAGAAAGATATTATTATTCACATATGCCGATTTTTGAGACATGTAGAGAACAGACCCAGGAGGCATGTTATCGGTGTACTCATCCTTCTTTATTTTACCCTTCATCACGCAGGCGGGTGGCAAAAAATTTCCTTCTGCATTGCAACATGCTATAAGTGTAATCGTTTCACCTCTTTCTGTTGATGTAATATTGGACACGTTTTTTGAACCTTTCACAGCTAATACAACTCCTGGACGGGTGTTGAGCTGAACTCCTGACTCATCCATGTTGAAAATGTTGCCGGGTTTGTCAAATAGCTCGTGTTCTTCAAGGCATTTTTCTAACAATTCGAAGTATTTTTTTACCTCATCCCGATTCATTGCATGAACGCGATTAAGTGAAACGCCTTCCGATTTTCTCAGTGACAAATCAGCATTTCTGGATAAAAATAACTTAAGCCAATCATAACCAGCCTTTTCATCGGTTTGATTAAAAGAGTGTCTGATTCCAATTTGATTTGCAAAGTGATATACTATAGAGCGAACGTCGTCACGTGTTAATGGAAAACCACGATTTTGCATGTCTTTTATATGACGAACAAGTCTACGTTCATTGTCTTTGCCAAGTATGCAATCGGGGCCCATGTTACCTTTGACAGTTTTGCCAGTTTTTATTCGTCTTTCCAAAGTTTTTCTTGGAATGTCAAATGTTACAGCTGCATTTCTTATTGAGGAACCATTTTCAACTGCTTCGATGGCACGGAGAAGATTTTCTTGGGTCCATAAACCTCGAGCCACACCTGGTTTTCTCGTATACTTAGTTGGCATCTAAAAAAATAATACAAATTACTATGGCCAACTCACCCAAAATGGGGAAGGCCATCTCACCCGATTTGTCAGGGAGAGATGGCCACCCACTGAATTTGTAGAAAAACGTACGGTAACGAGACCATTTTGAGGTTAGGATAAATTTCAAAGTGTGTTTTACTTGTATATTTAATTTCAGCAAAACAGCTTATAAGAAAAACCGAAACAAGAAATGATCATGCAACATCTCAAAACTACTTCACTTACCTTGATTTCCTTTTATCCTTTTATTACAGTAAAAACACAATGTAACTTCTTGTATGATATCACCGCACAGCATAGATGTATAGACTGATTGTTTTATGGTACAAGCGCTGACATCTATTATCAAATGTATGAAATATGAGGTATGGCCATCTCACCTAGTATGGCCATCTATCCCGGACTTACCCTAAACAAGGAAAATTAAAGTTTTCTTTGGTTTTTCTAATTTAATAAAAAGCTGTTATTAGTAAAAATATTATGTTAATACAAATATCTCTAATATAGAGTAAAGTCGCCAAATGTGAAATAGCATTTTATTTTAAATAAATTCTAAATTTTAATATTTTTATCAGAAATTTTGTACATATAGGTAAAGGTCTTAGCGAGGGCCAAACCGCTGGCCTAAATTTTGAACATCTACATACTTGTAGAAATAAATCCTTATAAACCCGCTAGAAAAAAATTGGTAAACGTACATTCCGAAGGCATTTCTTGCAATAATTTTGATGAAGCTAAAAGCAAAAGCACATATAGTGGTCTATTCTGTAACAGTTCCTTTATATTTTCCTTTATATATGCCTGTTAAAATATTTGCGGCCTTTAAAATAAAAATATGTTCGTATTCACTAACTTACTTATGTCATTCTTTAAAATACTCCCCTAATAATAATAATTTTTAAAGGGATGGTATAATTATTACTATAGAACAACACACGGGGCTATCTCAAAGAAATACAACAACACCAGCTTATTTAAAAATACATTTTTTTAAACAAGACACGGATATCATTTATTTGCTTTTAGTCAATCGATTATGAGGAGAAGTATAGATGAAATAACAAAAATGTAGTTTACAATAACCTGTCAACCAATTGGATTGTATTTCCTAATTCGGAAAATAAAACAAATAAAAAAATAAACAGATTTCAAGACAAATATAATTTTTCTAGATGTTTGGGCCCAATTTTATTTAATTCGGCTGCAACGGTTTTCCAAACTTTTTTAATTTTGTTGTATCTACTGTTCTAATAAGTTTATCGTCAACTCTTTTTGGTTTTTAGTACTTAGTTCTTGGTGCGCAAGACATTTTTTATTTTAAATGTATGTAGGTATGTTTTAAATTGAAAATTGATGGTTTTTGTATGGTTGTTATCAAATTTATTCTTCTAATC
>OV651827.1:20446311-20477310 GCA_927349885.1 Psylliodes chrysocephalus
GCATTTTTTTATTTTCTTAATTTAATAACTGTTAGTAATAAATATATTATTGTAAGTAAAAAATAATGTCACTAAAAATATCTCTAATATAGAATAAAGGCGCCTAATGTGGAATAGCATTTTATTTTAAATGAAAAATACTAAATTGTATTATTTTTATCAGAAATTTTGTATATATAGATAAAGGTCTTAGCGAGGGGCAAACCACTGGCCTAAATTTTGTACACCTACATACTTGTAGAAGTGAATCCTTATAAATCCTCATACTTTCTTGTAAATCCTTAAACTTACTTGGAAATCCTTACAAATCCTTCATACATCCCGCTAGAAAAAAATTGTTTGACGTACATTCCGAAGGCATTTCTTGCAATATTTTTAATGTAGCTAAATGCAAAACGCACATATCGATGGTTTAGTGCATACATGTATTATGTAATATTTTGATATTTCACAATTTAAGTTTAACATTTTGAAGCTGTATTTTACATGAAATTTATCTTCTAAACTCTTTCGACACTTCTTCGTTGTTTTTGATTACATAATAATAAAAATATAAATAATTATTTGTACACACATAAGTAGGCACATGCATTTAACACATTTTATACCAAAATTGCACTTACCACATATGTGCGCAAAGGCATCGATATAGAGATCTATTTTGTAACAATTACTTTGTATTTTAACGGCCGTTAAAATATTTGCGGCCGTTAAAATATTTGCGGCCTTAAAAAATATTTTCGTATTCACTTACTTACTCGTGTCATTATTTAAACGGATTCCTTTAAAATATTATATAATAATAATAATCATTTTTAAAGGGATGTTAAAATTCACCTTTAATTTTTCCTCATATAATTGGAGATATTTTGATTGAAAAGTTTCTGGAAAATAAAGAAAGGTATATTAATGTACAAAACATTTATAATGCAGGTACATCTATTACATTCAATTTCAGAGCCAAATTTCGATTACATCAAAGGTCCTGAGGGACTTGAGCAATCCATTTCAGTTACCACATATAGATTTAAAAAAATATTTTTCGGTTTAATAAAGATGTAGCCAGAAATATAGTTAATATTATAGAAATTCACATGGGGCTATTTCGTAAAAAAAAAACAGAAACACGCACCAGCTTATTTAAAAATACTTACAACTCTACATTTTTTTGGGATATCATTTATTTGCTTCTAGTCAATCAATTGAGTAGTAACAAAAATTTAATTTACATTAACCTGTCAACCAATTGAATCGTATTTTATAACCCGTATAAAAATAAAAGTATTTAAGGCAAATATAATTTTCCTGGAAATTTATTTAATTCGGCTGAAACATTTTTCCAAACTTTTTTTAATTTTGTTGTATCTACTGGGTGTATTTTCCCACCGTGAAGCAAATATTGCAAACAACTTTACCATCAACCCTTTTTGGGTTTTAGTACATAATTCTTGCTGCGCGAGACATTTTTTATTTTAAATGTATGTAGATATGTTTCGAATTAAAAATCGAGGGTTTTTGTATGGTTGTTTTCAAATTTTTTCTTCTAATTCTTCAAAATTAGTTCATATGAATCTTAAATGCGATTTTGTCAAGTGTTCTGTCATTTTTAAGAGACTCCGTTAAAATGAATAATTTTTAACAGGCGTCTAAAATGTTTGTATACAGAATACCATTTTTGGTTAAAAAAAATAACGGGGCACTAAACGTAAAATTTTTAAAGGCCTCTAAATGTTAACGAATGTTTTACAGAATAGACCTCATAGAAGGGAACTTAAAAAATTTTTAACTGTGGCTTTAATGCGGTTTGCTAGCTTTCTGATTATTTTAGTGTTTTAGTTTGTTTATTATAATTTTAATTAGGTGTATTAATTAGATATAATGTATTTTTATTGGTTTATATCTTTCTCGAATTTATAGAAACATGTAATTGCGCTGATGCCTGTTTGTTTCTGAAATAAATAAATAAATCTATCTTTTTTTGTATGTACCTTTTGTAATTCACCCACTACCTAATTGACCGATCAATTTCGGACAAAATATTTTTTTGAGTAGTATTGTGTTACATATCAAAATTATATAATTTTCAAATTGCAAGCACTAACACAGGGTTATTGCACACACGGTGCATCATTATTCTGCGTTCAAATTTGATTTTCATCGTACAAATGTCAACCTAGTGTCGCTCTGTACTCGCACAAGTCATACATCGTAGTCGTTCCGTGCCATTGCACTTTTGCACTAAGCATTCAATTTCACTTGTGTGATTTGGAAGTCGTGAGTGACACCAAGCTGTTATATAGAACAAGGATTGCCCGGGCGCCAGTTTCGATTACGCAGTTTGCTCTGGGACCCTTAGATGCCTAAAAGTAACCTCAGTAGAGTCAGTATGTATGGGGTAGTACCTAAATTAAATAAATGAAATAAAAAATTAATAATATCCACTTTCTAAGCGGTAACTAATTTATACCTTGCTAGATAAAAGTGTATAGTAAAAAAACAGAGGTATGGGAAATTTCCCTACCCCCAGTAAGGATAAATTATAATACCAATTGGAAGATCATTTTAAGGAGAACATTTCTTTTCATTACGACTAATCTCAAATATTTGTCCATTCCGAGTTATATCATCCTAAATGTAACTAATTGCAAGATATATCGGTGCTTATATTTTGTTACTGTAGTGCTTATTACGGGCAAATATTAGTAATTATTACTTCTTAGATCCATGTAATATAAAAAGAATTTTAATCCCCAAGTACATTATATGATGCAGTCGAAGATTTTATCCGCCACGTGTATCCCTTACTTTTATAGAGGAAGATGAATATCTATTGGAGCTATAATTCAAAAATATTTTGGAATTTACAGTGTGCCTCAAAAAGTTTTTATCTAAAAAGTATTAAACGTATTTAATTCTTTTTTAAAAGCACAAAAAACTCCTCTCCCCCTTGAAGTTTGTGTTAACTCGTAATTTCGATCAACCCTGTCAAACACTGTTAGATCAAATTGCTCAGCATTATTTATGGTACTGTTACACCAACTCTCTGCAAATAAGTAGCCCGCATACTGTTTAGCAGCAGAAATATTGTTAAATAGACGAGTTGTTTTTGTTCTTAACCCTCTAACATTTTGGTAATACAGTTGAAGACTAATTTGTGAACAATTAACAGCCAGATACGGAAACCTGCAATGGTTGCTATTGTGACGGTAACGGTACAATTTTATTTAAATGTAAACTCTAAATATGCATATTTGAGAGTGGTAAATATTTCCATATATTGCATAACATATAGTTTACTTAAACTTGAATTATATACCATAATTTATAGCTTTACTAGATACACGTGCATTTTTAATTAATCATAACCTTTAATTTTGTTAATTTGTCATTTTTATCAAAGTCATTCATCATACATTGAAACATAGACCAACTAGATAACGACCCAATCTATAAAATTAAATTTCATGATATATTCAGAGTATTTTTTTTATTGTACCCATTTCCCTAAGAGAAATTAGTTCAGGGGTAGATAGTGATACTTTTTGGGAAACATCGGATTCCACGTTTTTTTTTCACTATCTCCCCTGATTAAATTATAACAGTAGATCGGGCTAAAATTACTGTTATAAACTTTTAATAAATATCGTTGAAATAACGATAAAGATGCGCTACTATAATGATGGACTCTAGCTGTGTGAACTACTAAATAAATTTTAATCATAAAAATGCTGCCCAAAATAAATTCAGAACTGAAAGCGCTTTGTCATCGTACAAGAGCATTTAAGTCGAATCCGCTGTTAGAAATGCATTAACCATATTTGGGATTATGTTGTAGTGTAACCCACTGAAACAAGGAGAGACAACTTAACTAATATCTCTCTCCCTCTTATTAAAGTATGATGAATAAAATGGCGTGATCGACTATTAAGTGACTAGGACACCACGAGTGGCCGACAGAAAAACTCGTTATCTATTGACGTGTTAATGAGGGAGTGGTAAAGGTTAAAAGAAAAACATATATCTAATCGTTTAGTTCTAACCAATTATTTCACGATATGCAAATCTTAGATATAAGATTATTTGTCAAAACATCTCTAACTTTTGAAATAAAACATAATATTGTAACATTGATCACAATTATTTGACAAGATCAAATATAGCAAATAATGTTTACTTACCTAGAGTGTATAAAGTCTTAGGTCGAAGATGTCACACTTATACCAAGATTATATAATAAGCTACCGCAAGAGCTGAGACAGATTAAAGACTTTAGAAGAGTAAAACACAAGTTAAAACAATGGATCTTTTATGAAAATTTTGACGATATAATAGAATAAAATAAAAAAATAAATAAAATACTAGAAAATAAATTCATTTATTAAAAAATATAGATCAATTGAATTATGAATCAACACACTCTCTCGTTATCTCTCAACAAATGTTTATCTTTTTGTCTTTTTTTTTACTTTATTACTTTTTTTACAATTTTTAATTTTTACTATATTAGATTAGTTTTTAAGCTATAATTGTACTTATCTTTTAATGTTTTTCAACAGTACTCTTTTTGTTTAAATTTTTTACATGTGTTAAGAAATATTACTAAGATTAAATTATAAAAATTATTTTAATGAACGGCTATACCATAGACAGGCCTGATGGGCCTAAATGGATTACCTTGTTTATTAGTTGAGTTCATAAATTTAATCTATTTTCTCTCTTTGTAATTTTGTAACTTTATTTTGTAATAAAAAATTTATTATTATTTATATTTTGATTTGCTACTAGATAAGTACAATTTATACATTTATTGGTATTCGATTTTGAATCTTTGAGCTCGTGATTAAGAAAACATTTAGGACAGGGTGGTTCAGCTGTACATTGACTTGCTAAATGATGTAAACCCCAACACTTATAACATCTACGTGGTTCAACAGCACATAATTTCTGTTAGAATTCTTTCTTTACACCAATAATATGTTTTAAATGCCAATCTTATTTAATTATTTTAGAACTAAAATGAATATGTAACAATAAAATATACTTTTTTTACAGATGTTCCTTCTTCTAATTCAAGATCATCTCATATCGATGGACATTTTAAGAAACGCTACGAAGTGTGTCAGTTTTGTGGAAGAATAATGAAAAAAATTGATTTTTTTAAACATATTTTTATTCATGTAGTGAAAAATAGAATAAAAAATAATATTGCTGATACGAAATATTATATTTTTTCTAGAAACTTGATGCGAAAAAACATTGATGATAAATTTTTCAAGTGTGGTACTTGTTCCAAGACTTTTAATCGAAAATATAATTTACGAAAACATTTAATAATACATAGTGGTAAAAAACCATTCAAGTGTGATATTTGTGCTAAACCATTTAATCGAAAATCCAGCTTGAAAGAACATTTAAGAATTCATAGTGGTGCAAAACCATTTAAATGTAATATTTGTTCCAAAAGTTTTACTTATACATCATCCTTACGAACACATTTATTAATTCACAGTGACGAAAAACCATTCAAATGTGCCATTTGTTCTAAAGGATTTACTACGAAATCAGACTTACAAAAACATTTAATAATTCACAGTGGCGAAAAACCATTTAAGTGTGACATTTGTGCTAAACCATTTAAACAAAAATCCCGCTTGAAAGAACATTTAAGAACCCACAGTGGTGAAAAACCATTTAAATGTGATATTTGTTCCAAAAGTTTTACTTATACATCGACCTTACGAACACATTTAAGAATTCACAGTGGTGAAAAACCATTCAAGTGTGACATTTGTGCAAAACTATTTAATCGAAATTCCTACTTGAAAAAACATTTAAGAATTCACAGTGGTGAAAACCCATTCAAGTGTGACATTTGTTCAAAATATTTTATTCATAAAATAAACTTAGAGGAACATTTAACAAATCATAGTGGTGAAAAACCATTTCAGTGTGACATTTGTTCTAAAAAGTTTACTCGTAAATCAAACTTAAAAGCACATTTAATAATTCATAGTGGTGAAAAACTATTCAAGTGTGGCATTTGTTCTGAAGGATTTACTCGGAAAATAAAATTACACGAACATTTAATAATTCACAGTGGTGAAAATCCATTCAAGTGTGAAATTTGTTCTAAATGTTTTATCTGTAAAACAAACTTAATGAAACATTTGGTAATTCACAGTGGTGATAAACCTTTTTAATGTGATATTTGTTCTAAACGTTTTAATTATAAATCTAACTTACGAAAACATTTGAAAATTCAGTGGTGAAAAACCATTCAAGTGTGACATTTGTTTTAAATGTTTTAATAATAATTATAGTTTACAGCGACATTTAATAATTCACAGTGGCGAATAATCATTCAAGTGTGACATTTCTTCCATAGTTTTTTCTCAGAAACCCCATTTACAGCAACATTTAATAGTTCACAGTAGTGAAAAACCTTTTTGGTGCGATATTTGCGAAATTAATGAACATTTTAGTGATTTAAAAATAGTTAAATTCGGTGTACCACAAGGCACTGTACTTGGTCCACTTTTATTTTCAATCTGTTTAAACAATTTCTTTAAAATAAATACGGCAGAAAAAATTGTAAGCTTTGCAGACGATACAGTTGTATTCTATGAGGCAAAAAGCTGGACCGAATTAAAAGAAATAGCAGAAAATGATATAAAAAATATAATTAACTGGTTTAAACAAACTGCTTACAGTAAATTATGATAAAACTTATTTTGTTCCGTTTTGTAGTTATAAAAATCCATTTCCAACTTATGAGACATTACAAATAAATAATGCAACAAACAGTGAAGACATAAAAAAGGGAACAAATAAAATATCTTGGAGTAAGTATTGACTGTCACTTAAGATTGGATATCCATATAAATAATACGGTTAATACTCTGAGAACATTTTTATATAAATTCAAATATTTGAAAAAATGTATAGATAGTACTTACCTGCGCATAATATATTTTAGTTTAGTAGAATCGCGAATAAGATATGGTATAACATCGTGGGGTGCAGCAGATGTGACCTATCTAAAAAAACTGGAAATATTACAAAAAAAATAATTAATGTTATTTATAATAAAAAAATACCGATCAAATCTATTTCAAGAAACACAATTACTGGATGTTAGACAAATTTTTATTTTTAATATCTTATATACCAAAAAATATAAATGTTTTAAAAGAGATACAACATAAATACATAACAAGAGCAAAAATTCAAAACAATGTACAAATTCATTTGTCTTTGTAGTAAAATTTTCAATTCACTACCTGATATGTACAAAATTTATAACATCTATAATTTATAACTTCTTCATATGTTAATCGAACATAAATAATAAAAAACAGAATCATTTGTGTTTCCATGTTTTACGTATTAAAATTTTCCTATACATGTAATATTATTACTGTTTTGTGTTTCCTTTAATTTAAATGTGTGTTAAATTAAACTAATTTTAATCATAATTTTTTATTATATACTTATTTATTCATATTACTATTTATTTTATTTGAAAAAATAACTTGTTTTAATTGTTTAAATAAGCCGAATTTGTAAAAAGTAGCCCATGCGCATGCTCTTAGAGGTCATCAATGGGTGTCTTTCTTACTTTATTCGTACTATTTTTAATTAATTTATATTGTTTTCTTTTGAATAAAGATTATTATTATTATTTGTTCTGAAGAAATTAGTCGAAAATCTTTCATTTAGTGACATTTAAGAATTTATACTAGTAAAATCTTTAGTTAATATTCCACATTTGAAACGAAAATAAACAAGGACAATTAAAGTTTTCTTTGGTTTTTCTAATTTAATAAAAAGCTGTTATTAGTAAAAATATTATGTTAATACAAATATCTCTAATATAGAGTAAAGTCGCCAAATGTGAAATAGCATTTTATTTTAAATAAATTCTAAATTTTAATATTGTTATCAGAAATTTTGTACATATAGGTAAAGGTCTTAGCGAGGGCCAAACCGCTGGCCTAAATTTTGAACATCTACATACTTGTAGAAATAAATCCTTATAAAGGCATTTCTTGCAATAATTTTGATGAAGCTAAAAGCAAAAGCACATATAGAGTTCTATCCTGTAACAATTCCTTTATATTTTAACGACTGTTAAAATATTTGCGGCCTTTAAAAATATGTTCGTATTCACTAACTTACTTATGTCATTCTTTAAAATACTCCCCTAATAATAATAATTTTTAAAGGGATGGTATAATTATTACTATAGAACAACACACGGGGCTATCTCAAAGAAATACAACAACACCAGCTTATTTAAAAATACATTTTTTTAAACAAGACATGGATATCATTTATTTGCTTTTAGTCAATCGATTATGAGGAGAAGTATAGATGAAATAACAAAAATGTAGTTAACAATAACCTGTCAACCAATTGGATTGTATTTCCTAATTCTGAAAATAAAACAAATAAAAAAATAAACAGATTTCAAGACAAATATAATTTTTCTAGATGTTTGGGCCCAATTTTATTTAATTCGGCTGCAACGGTTTTCCAAACTTTTTTAATTTTGTTGTATCTACTGGGTTTACTTTCCTACCGTGAAGCAAATGTTGCTATTCTAATAAGTTTATCGTCAACTCTTTTTGGTTTTTAGTACCTAGTTCTTGCTGCGCAAGACAGTTTTCATTTTAAATGTATGTAGGTATGTTTTGAATTGAAAATTGATGGTTTTTGTATGGTTCTTACCAAATTTATTCTTCTATTCCTTAAAAATTAGTTCAATTGAATCTTAAATGCGATGTTGCCAAGTGTTCTGTCATTTTTAAGAGACTTCGTTAAAATGAATAATTTTTAACAGGCCTCTAAAATGTTTGTATACAGAATACCATTATTGGTTGAAAAAAATAAGGGGCCACTAAATGTTAAATTTTTAAAGGCCTCTAGATTTTAACGGGTTTTACAGAATAAACCACATAGAAGGGAACTTGACAAAATTGTAGCTGTGGCTTTAATGCGGTTTGCTAGCGTTCTGATTATTTTAGTGTTTTAGTTTTTCTATCAACTTTGTTAGAAACTTTGTAGTAGCGATGTTTGTTTATTATAATTTCAATTAGGTGTATTAATTAGATATAATGTATTTTATTTGAGTTATATTGTGTTACATATCAATATTATAATAGTTTCGAATTGCAAGCACTGACAGAGTTACTGTGCACTTGCTAAAGCTTTTGCAAATCCCTCACCAAATCAATTAAATAATTTAATTCCACATGTCCATAAGACTATCAAAATTTCAATTGCATTTTTAAAAAAATTGAGAAAAGTTGTTTTATTTGCTGGTAGATTTGATCTCGCTAGGTCTGTCGTCTGTCTACACAATTTGATGAAATTGTAGTAAGTAAATTGATTAAGAAAATTCAACAATAGCAGCTAAATTATTAGATTTCAATGCATACTATTAATAGCTTTGAACTTTATTCACTTGCTTATTTATCCATCTATATAAATAGTAATGTACAAGATACAGACTGATTGACTGACTTGAAATTACTTAGTTCAGGATGTAAGTCTACTGTATTTAGCATAAATTTAAATATAAAATATTTATCAGGTATTAGGTTAAATATATAAATATAGCTGCAGAAACCATAAAAATAACAAAATTGCTTAACTTTGTTAATTATTTTAATCCCTACATCTCTACTAATGTAGAGGCATGTGCCCATCCCATCTGACAAATGTCAAATCTTTAAAACAAGAATTGGATAAATTCATGTCCTCGATCTGATAATTCCGATCTGTCCATAAAACATACATTTTCTATGATGGCCCTTTAAAATTGTTAGGAATTGGTTTTTTGAAATAAGTCAAAGTTTTTAAGTATTGTCAAAAAAGTACAAATAAATATTTTAATTGTATGTACCTAGAATTTCTTCTCGTACTGAATTGAAATTTTACCTTGCTGTGTTACGTACAAATATTGTGAAATTCTCGCTCATGTATTTTATGTGTAATAATGTAATTTGTTAGGAAGGTCATTAGATATATTTTGCTGTACTATTTATGGTTAGAAATTTAGAATCTAGGGTGTTTGAATTTGTTTAATATTATTAATAATGTAGAGGTACATTTTTATTTTTTTAATATTTCATTTGTTTACCTGTTTACTTTATATAAAATGTAACTTTGTAACCTGTTTTGTGATTGGGTTCGCTTGTAAAACAGTGTAATTAAATAAATAAATAAATAAATAAATAAATGGCATTTATTTATCTCAAAATTAAAACAATTTAAAATCGTCGACTAAAAAAGTGCTCCTCTTTAAACCAAGCCCCAAGAGGCCTTTTTTTTATTTGTAGCTGTGCATTGACATCAGAAAACAAACTTATCGGAAATCTGTCAGGTACTGTCACCTTATTTAAAAATCTATAGTCTCCACAAGGTCTCCAATCATTTGAATCCTTTTTTGGAACCATGTGCAAAGCAGAAGTGACATAAGACGATAAGGGTCGGCAAATGCCTAATTCGATCATCTGTTCGAATTCCTGTTTAGCAATTTTATACTTTTTAGGATCTAAACGTCTAGGTTTGCAGAAAGGTAAATTACCTTTAGTTACGATATAATGTTTAACGTTGTGTTTAAGATAAATGAAAATTTGATGATGAAAAAATTCCAGGATATTTTTTAAATAATTCCGTATATTTAGTATCAACATTAAATAGTTTAGGTGAAATATCTTTAGTTTTAAAATTAAAAATATTTCCAATATAGAATCGAATGAAGTTTCACTATCGAATATTTTAAAATTTTTGAAGTCCAAGATTAGACCGAAATGTGTTAAAAAATCTGCGCCTAAAATTTGTTTGGTTACGTTTGCGATGGTAAAAAGGAAAGGAAATATTCTTCGTAATCCCACATCTATTTTGAGGATCTTTTTTCCATACGTATGTATTGTATTGAAGTAAGGATATAATCTTTATCCATTAATCCTTTAAATATTCTGTTTGGAACTACACTTATATCAGCTCCTGAATCTACTAAGAATTCTAAATTATTTACATTATCGAAAAGGAATAGTCTTTTAGAAATTTTTTCACCTAAGCTACCTAATGTTGGCTTTGCTCGATTTTTTTAGTGGAATTTTTGAATATCTCGTACATTAAACAAGATGGACCTGCGCATTTGTGTGCATCCTTTTTATATTTACTATGATAATAACATAATGGGTCATTTGATTCATTTTCTTTGTTAAATTTGCGAAAATGTTTATTTCTGCTATTGGATCTTGAAAAGGATCTACAGCAGCAATTTTGGTAATAATCTTTACGAGGTGTATGAGAAAAATTATTTTCTAATGCATTAACTTTACTTTCTAAATCACTCTGTTTTAAAGCATGACGTCAGTTCCTGCCATTGCCAATTGACTAACCTCAAAAATGTCGACCTAACAGTCTCAAATAAAAATGACATAAAAGTCAAACTAAAGGTAAGTTTATGTAGTGATCACAATGTCGCCACAAACTGTACTTTTTTTAGTGCTAGTGTCATTTTGTAGGTTAGCATTAATTTAATATTTTTAAGTATATTACCATCTTCGTTTATATTATTAGTGAGAATGAAAACTCTTTGAATTTAATAGATTTAATTTTTGGTTGGGCAACTATTAATAAATATTGAAATAACAATAAAGATGCGCTACTATAATGTTGCGCTTACTGTGTGAACTGCTAAATCAATTTGAGTTATAAAAATGCTGCCCAAAATCAATTCAGAACTAAAAGCGCTTTGTCATCGTACAAGAGCATTTGAGTCGAATTCGCTGTTAGAAATGCATCAACCATATTTGGGATCATGTTTTTCATTGTTATGTCAAAGTTGATGGTTATATTGGGTCTCATTCTGCTGTTCCATATCTATCACAGTCGAACACTGTATGGTCTGGAGTGTCTATTTCTTGGCTATAGATGCTATGTCTTTCCAATTCTTTTAGTAAAACTCATAACTTCTCTTAACATTCTTTATACTTAAAATGTTTTTTTAAATGCCATAATTTTAATTATTTTAGAAAATCAATATGTAACAATAAAATATACTTTTTTTACAGATTTTCCTTCTTCTAATTCAAGATCAACTCATCTCGATGGACATTTTAAGAAACGCTACGAAGTGTGTCAGTTTTGTGGAAGAATAATGAAAAAAATTGATTTTTTTAAACATTTTTTTATTCATGTAGTGAAAAATAGAATAAAATATTATATTGCTGATAAGAAATATTATATTTCTTCTCCAAACTTGAGGCGAAAAAACATTAAATACATTGATGATAAATTTTTCAAGTGTGGTACTTGTGCCAAGACTTTTAATCGAAAATATAATTTACGAAAACATTTAATAATTCATAGTGCTAAAAAACCATTCAAGTGTGACATTTGTGCTAAACTATTTAATCGAAAATCCAGCTTGAAAAAACATTTAAGAATTCATAGTGGTGAAAAACTATTTAAATGTAATATTTGTTCTGAAAGTTTTACTTATACATCGACCTTACGAACACATTTAAAAATTCACAGTGGTGAAAAACCATTCCTGTGTGACATTTGTGCTAAACCATTTAATAAAAAATCCCACTTGAAAGAACATTTAAGAATTCACAGTGGTAAAAAACCATTTAAGTGTGACATTTGTTCTAGAAAGTTTACTCAGAAATCAAGCTTAAAAAACCATTTAACAATTCATAGTGGTGAAAAACCATTCAAGTGTGACTTTTGTTCTAAAGGATTTACTCGGAAATTAAAATTACACGAACATTTAAGAATTCACAGTGGTGAAAAACCATTCCAGTGTGACATTTGTGCTAAACCATTTAAGCAAAAAACCCACTTGAAAGAACATTTAAGAATTCACAGTGGTAAAAAACCATTTATGTGTGACATTTGTTCTAAAAAGTTTACTCAGAAATCGAGCTTAAAAGTACATTTAACAATTCATAGTGGTGAAAAACCATTCAAGTGTGACATTTGTTTTAAAGGATTTACTAGGAAATTAAAATTACACGAACATTTAATAATTCACAGTGGTGAAAAACCAATAAAGTGTGACATTTGTTCAGAAGGTTTTTCCCAGAAATTACATTTACAACAACATTTAATAGTTCACCGTGGTGAAAAATCTTTTAAGTGTGACATTTGTGCTAAACTATTTATTCGAAAATTCCACTTGGAAGAACATTTAAGAACCCACAGTGGTGAAAAACCATTTAAATGTGATATCTGTTTCAAAAGTTTTACTTATAATTCGACCTTACGGACACATTTATCAATTCATAGTGGTAAAAAAACATTCAAGTGTGACATTTGTTCTAAAGTATTTAATCAAAAATCTAATTTGTATAAACATTTAAAACTTCACAGTGGTAACAAACCATTCAAGTGTGATATTTGTTCCAAAAGTTTTACTTATACATCGACCTTACGAACACATTTATTAGTTCACAGTGACGAAAAACCATTCTTATGTGACATTTGTTCTAAAGAATTTACTTCGAAAAGAGGCTTACAAGAACATTTAATAAGTCACAGTGGTGAAAAATCATTCAAATGTGACATTTGTGATAAACAATATTATCAAAAATCCCACTTGAAAGAACATTTAAAAATCCACAGTGGTAAAAAACCATTTAAATGTAATATTTGTTCCAAAAGTTTTACTTATTCATCGACTTTACGAACACATTTAAGAATTCACAGTGGTGAAAAACCATTTAAGTGTAACATTTGTGCAAAATTATTTAATTCAAAATCTCACTTAAAAGAACATTCACGAATCCACAGTGGTGAAAAACGATTTAAGTGTGACATTTGTTCTAAATGTTTTAGTTATAAAATAAATTTAAAAGAACATTTAACAATTCATACTGGTGAAAAACCATTCAAGTGTGAAATTTGTTCTAAAGAGTTTACACGTAAATATAACCTGAAAGAACATTTAACAATTCATAGTAGTGAAAAACTATTTAAGTGTGACATTTGTTCTGAAGGATTTACTCGAAAAATAAAATTACACGAACACTTAATAATTCACAGTGGTGAAAATCCATTCAAGTGTGAAATTTGTTCTAAATGTTTTATCTATAAAACACACTTAAAGAAACATTTGGTAATTCACAGTGGTGATAAACCTTTCAAATGTGATATTTGTTCTAAATGTTTTAATTATAAATCTAACCTAAGAAAACATTTAAAAATTCACAGTGGTGAAAAACCATTCAAGTGTGACATTTGTTTTAAATGTTTTATTGATAATTATAGCTTACAGCGACATTTAATAATTCACAGTGGCAAATAATCATTCAAGTTGACATTTGTTCCATAGATTTTTCTCAGAAACCACACAGTATCATTGAATAGTTTACATTAGTGACAAACCTTTTTAGTACGATATTTGTTCTGAAGAATTTAGTCGACAATATTGCATTCAGAGTCATTTAAGAATTCATACTAGTAAAAACTAGTTATTTTTTCTTATTTAAAACGAAAATAAACAAGAAAAATAATAAAACTTTTTTATTTTCCTAATTTAATTAAAAGGTGTTAGTAATAAATATAATATTGTTAGTAAAAATATTATATATATATCTCTAATGTAGAATAGCGTTTTATTTTAAATCAATTATTCTAAATTTTAATATTTTTATCAGAAATTTTGTATATATAGATAAAGGTCTTAGCGAGAGGCAAACCGCTAGCCTAAATTTTGTACACCTACATACTAGTAGAAATAAATTCTTATAAATCTTCATACTTTCTTGTAAATCCTTAAACATACTTGAAAATCCTCATAAATCCTTCATACATTCTCAGAAAACCGCTAGAAAAAAATTGTTTAACGTACATTCCGAAGGTATTTCTTGCAATATTTTTGATGTAGCTAAAAGCAAAAGCACATATAGTGGTCTATTCTGTAACAGTTCCTTTATATTTTCCTTTATATATGCCTGTTAAAATATTTGCGGCCTTTAAAATAAAAATATGCTCGTATTTACTAACTTACTTGTGTCATTATTTAAACAGATTTCTTCTAGTTCTTCAAAATTAGTTTAAATGAATCTTACATGCGATGATGTTAAGTGTTTTCATGTCATTTTTAAGAGGCTCCGTTAAAATGAATAATTTTTAACAGGCCTCTAAAATTTTTGTATACAGAATACTATTTTTGGTTAAAAAAATAACGGGTCACTAAAAGTTAAATTTTTAAAGGCCTCTAAATTTTAACGGATGTTTTACAGAATAGACCACATAGAAGGGAACTTGACAAAATTATAGCTATGGCCTTAATGCGGTTTGCTAGCGTTCTGATTATTTTAGTGTTTAGTCATTCTATTAACTTTGTTAGAAACTTTGTAGTAGCGATGTTTGTTAATTATAATTTCAATTAGGTGTATTAATTAGATATAATGTATTTTTGTTGATTTCTCTCGTATTTATAGAAACATGTAATTACGCTCATGCCTAGTTGTTTCAAAATAAATAAATAAATTTCCCTTTTTTTGTATGTACCTATAGTATTGGGGATGGTCAATTAACCCCTACCTAATTGCCCAATCAATTTCCGACAAAATATTTTGAGTTGTATTGTGTTACATATCAATAATATAGCAGTTTCGAACTTCAAACACTGACATAGTTATGCACTTGATAAAGCTTTTGCAAATCCCTCACCAAATCAATTATATAATTTAATTCCACATGTCCAAAGACGTATAAATTGCACTTTTAACAAAATTGAGAAAAGTTGTATGATATGCTGACTCAAATACATCAAATCCTTCAGAAACCGTAAAAATAAAAAATAGCTTAAATATGTTAATTATTTTAATCTTAACATCTCTACTAATGTAGAGGCAAATATTGGAGATGACATCATGTTTTCCTTTGTTATGTCAGTGTTGATAGTTATATTGGGCCTCACTCTGCTGTTGTTCGATATATCACTGTCGAACACTGTATGTATAAAACACTTACTCTTAGAAGGATAACTCCCCTCCCATGTTAGACAACAGTGATAGAATTTCACCGCCACCTGGCGGACGTGGTTGATTTTTAAATAAGTCCTTATCGGGTAAGAGGACATATGAAAGAAGAAAAGCGCGAGGCCATTCAAATTTGACAGTAAAAATTACTTACATTAAAAACTGTAAGCCAAATTAAGATTTGTTCACACATTTGAATTTCTGCGTTATTATTGCCATATTCGCTATAATAAGGCAAAAATTGAGTAGCATGAACCAATCTTAACTTGACTAACAGTTTTTAAATAAAAAGACAAGTATAATTAAAACATTAATTTATTATAAATGTATATACAAATCCAATATTTAAAAAATGTATGAAGTAGTTGTCTATCAGGTTGCTACATATTCCATCCCAGTCTTGCGCATAGGAGTTTCCCCCCTGACTGCATGTTCTGGAGTGTCTGTTTCTTAGCAATAGATGCACGAATCGTCCTCCGTCCAGGCCCGACGAGAGGGAGGGAAGGAAGGGGGGCAAAATCCCTGGGGCCCAGCAGCTTTAGAGAGTACTCACCACTAGACGTATAATAATAGAACGAAGAAATAAAGTTTAGGATTTTTTTATGTAGTTTTTATTACTTTTCGTTTAAAGTTCACGGTGACATAAAAAATTATAATAATGTGAAATAGAGGAAGTTATTCTGATCGAGCAAAATATAAAAGCTAAGCTCTGTGAAGTCGGAAGACCTAGAAACAGCTTACAGCGCGCGGGCTTCCTCCGGCCCAAATTACTATTCTTTCAACATGTTTTCATCAATTTAGATTCACCAATTGCAACTATAGCCAATTAGTTAAAAAAATGTATAGTTCTAGTTCTTATTTAATAAGTTTAATAAAATAAAATTATGACGATAAAAAATTAGGAATTAAGCAAACAAAATAATCTATTATATATATTTTTGTTTCATTCTCTAAGTTTTTGGCTTCTTTCTTCCACAACGTAATAGTAAAAGTAGTTACACTTTTCATATATTATACATACTGTATTTGTAGTTTTCTCGTAGTTTCACAAACCTTAAAACGATTTTCAAGGTTTTGGGTGTGTTCTAGTATTAAGAATGATAAACTTTCTTAAATGCTGCACCAATAATTGGTCAAGATCAAAACTGTAGCAATTAACAAAGAAATTACGGTTATTTGCAAATAGTATTAATACCTAATTAGTAAGTACATTCATTTTAGAAGAACATAAAGAAGTTATTAGAAAAAAAAATTAGATTACAATATGTGATGGAGGGGGGGGGGGGGGGCTTGTCAGTGTTTTTCCCCGGCGCCTACAATGGCTCTTGGCGATAATGACTTGATCTTTCCAATTCTTTTAGTAAAGCTCGGAAATGAGCTACGTTCTCTTTCTTTTTTGCCTCATAATTTTTGTTAAAAATGCATCGATTGCCATCCATTTCTCTTTACTCTCAACATTCTTTATACCAAAAATATGTTTTAAATGCCATAATTATTTAATTATTTTAGAACTAAAATCAACATGTAACAAACAAATATTCTTTTTTTTACAGATTTTCTTTCTTCTAATTCAAGATCAACTCATATCAATGGACATTTTGAAAAACGCTACGAAGTGTGTCAGTTTTGTGGAAGATTAATGAAAAAGATTGATTTTTTTAAACATTTTTTTATTCATGTAGTGAAAAATAGAATGAAAAATCATATTGCTGATAAATCTTTGAAATGTGATATTTCTTCTAAAAATTTGAAGTGGAACAATATTGAAGACGTTGATGATAAATCATTCAAGCGTGGTACTTGTTCCAAGACTTTTAATATAAAGTTTAATGTACGGAAACATAGTGTTAAAAAAATAAACAAGTGTGACATTTGTTCTAAACTATTTAATCGAAAATCCAGCTTGCAAGAACATTTAAGAATTCACAGTGGTGAAAAACCATTCAAGTGTAACATTTGTGCTAAAGTATTTAATCGAAAATCCAGCTTGCAAGAACATTTAAGAATTCACAGTGGTGAAAAACCATTCAAGTGTAACATTTGTTCTAAAGCATTTAAAACAAAATCTAATTTGCAAAAACATTTAATAATTCACAGTGGCGAAAAACCATTTAAGTGTGATATTTGTGCCAAAAGTTTTAATGATAAATCTAACTTAATTAAACATTTAATAATTCACAGTGACAAAAAATCATTCAAGTGTGACATTTGTTTTAAAGGCTTTTCTCAGAAATCAAGCTTACTACAACATTTAATAATTCACAGTGCTGAAAAATTATTCAAGTGTGACATTTGTTCTAAAGGATTTACTCATAAAACAAGCTTACAAAAACATTTAAAAATTAACAATTGTGAAAAACCATTTAAGTGTGACATTTGTTTGAGGGGTTTTTTTCGAAAACCATACTTACATCAACATTTATTAGTTCACAGTGGTGAAAAACCATTTAAGTGCGATATTTGTTTCAAAGAATTTAGTCGAAAATCTTACATTCGGAGACATTTAAAAAATCATACCTAGTAGTTAAAACTTTTCGTTATAGTCTTTTTAATTTTGTCAATATAAAAAAAGTAAGTAATAAATATTATATTGAAAGGAATAAAAAATATTATACTGAAGGTAATAAATAATAAGTAAAAAATAATGTTAGCACATATATATCTAATGTACACATAATTTTAAATTTCAATTTGGTTGCACATTTAAAAATGTACAAACCAATAAATGCCGGATTTTTGTAATTGGGAGTAAAGTTTTTATTAAAAATGTATATTTTAAACGTAGTTAAAATAAACAGTACCTATCTATAGTGCTCCCTGCAAATTGTAAAATTTTGAAAGGAAATAACATGTTAGATAAAATTTAAAATTTGTGTGCTTCAATTATCAACATCGATGCAACTGCTCTTAAAGGATGAGTAAGAACTATAATTATATTAGAAGATATTAGTATGTTTAAGAATAAATATATTTATCAAGATATTTCGAGCTAATTAAAAACCAGTTTTTACATATCTCGTCTTTATATCGAAATTGATAAATAATAAGATAAACTACATGACATTAGTTTTAATTATTTGTCATATGAACTTAGGGTCCCCAAATGAAAGTCTCGTCTTTCGGTAAGAGTTTTGGACCGCAGTCCTTACTCAAGATTAGCCTCTCTATTTAGACTCAAAATTTACGTGACAGTTTTACTTTTTAAAATTTCAACGTACTACCTTGGATAATTATCTAGACTAGAATAATAATCTGTTTGTTTTATTACAATATATACATTTTATTACAATACGTGTATTTTGTTTTTAATAATAAGTTAAAACTTTTTATAATTTTGCTGCTGTGCTCTTTATATATGATAAAATTAAATAAATAAAATATACCTTTTTACAGATTGTCCTACTTACAAGCCAAGATCAACTCATATCGATAAACATTTTGAGAAACGCTACGCAGTTTGTCAGTTTTGTGGAAGATTGATGAAAAATATTCAATTTTTTCAACATTTTTTTATTCATGTAGTGAAAAATAAAATGAAAAATCATATTGCTATTTCTTCCAAAAAATTGAACAGAAAAAACGTTGATAATAAATCGTTCAAGTGTGGTACTTGTTCCAAAACTTTTAATCTAAAATATAATTTACAAAAACATTTAATAATTCACAGTGGTGAAACACAATTCAAGTGTGGCATTTGTTTAAAATGTTTTAAATTCAAATCTAACTTACGGCAGCATTTAATAATTCACAGTGGGGAAAAACAATTTAAGTGTGACATTTGTTCTAAAATATTTACTCGAAAAATTCACTTGCAAGGACATTTAATAACTCATAGTAATGAAAAACCATTCGAATGTGACATTTGTTTTAAAGTTTTTGAGCGTAAAACTATCTTACAAAAACATTTAAAAGTGCACAGTGGTGAAAAACCTTTTAAGTGTGACATTTGTTCTAAATGTTTTGATCGTTAAGGTACCTTACAAAATCATTTAATAATTCACAGTAGTGAAAAATCGTTTAATTGTGATACTTGTTCCAAATGTTTTAATTATATATCGATCTTACAAAATCATTTAAGAATTCACACTAGTGAAAAACCATTTAAATGTGACATTTGTTCCAAAGGATTTACTCAGAAATCTCACTTAAAAGAACATTTATTAATTCACAGTCGTGAAAAACCATTCGAGTGTGGCAGTTGTTATAAAGGTTTCAATCATAAATCAAACTTAAGAAAACATTTAATAATTCACAGTGGTGAAAAACCATTTAAGTGTGACATTTGTTCTAAATGTTATAATACTAAATATAACTTACAGCAACATTTAAGAATTCACAGTGGTGAAAAACCATTAAAGTGTAACATTTGTTTTAAAGCATTTAAAACAAAATTTAATTTGCAAAAACATTTAAGAATTCACAGTGGTGAAAAACCATTTAAGTGTGATATTTGTGTCAAAAGTTTTAATGATAAATCTAACTTAATTAAACATTTAATAATTCACAGTGACAAAAAATAAGTCCAGTGTGACATTTGTTCTAAAGGATTTACTCATAAAACAAGCTTACAAAAACATTTAAAAATTTACAATTGTGAAAAACCATTTAAGTGTGACATTTGTTTGAAGGGTTTTTCTCGAAAACCATACTTACATTAACATTTATTAGTTCACAGTCGTAAAAAACCATTCGAGTGTGACAGTTGTTATAAAGGTTTCAATCATAAATCAAACTTAAGAAAACATTTAATAATTCACAATGGTGAAAAACCATTAAAGAGTGACATTTGTTCTAAATGTTATAATACTAAATATAACTTACAGCAACATTTAATAATTCACAGTGACGAAAAGCCATTTAAGTGCGATATTTGTTCTAAAGAATTTAGTCGAAAATGTAACTTTCAGAAACATTTAAGAAATCATACTTCGTAGTAAAAACAGTAAAAACTTTAAGTTAACAAGAAAATTAATAAAACTGATTGTTTTGTATTAATTTTGTATTAATTAAAAAAAATGTTTTTACACTCAAAAAATGTTGTTAGTAAATTCAACGAAAAATATTTGGGATTTGGTCAATTTAATATTCTGTTAAATTGATAAAAACAGTTTTGTTAGTTTTACTTTCAAGAAAACCTAGTAAACAATGATTTTTCTGTTACTATAATAATAAAATATATTGATTTTAATAACAGTACATTTGTTTAACATGAATAGTTTAACCATTAAATATTCTGATTTTACGATTATGTCAATAATGTTTCTTTTGCATTCATAAAAATGTTATTGTATTGTTTATTGTTATATTTCAAAAATAATGATCTTCATAACAGTACTTTTATGTACCATGAATACTGTAACTATTTAATATACAGATTTTTACCATATTATGTCACTAAAATTTCTTATATTTATTTTTGACTCTTCGATCTGTAGATAAGAAGTCCTTTTTCCTTTTTTTCATTTGCTCGTCTGACTTGGCCTCTGATAAAACTTCAGTCGTACAGTATGTTCACTTATTGTGTTCTTAATACTAGTATGATGAATGATGACTTCAGAAATGTATTCATATATAAATATTTTTTTTCTAAAAATGGAATAAGAATAAGAAATTAAGGTAAACAATAAATTCAAACACTCTAGTTGGTAATTGTAATTATAAATACCTACTACAAGTTCGATAAAATAGGTATTTATAATGAATTTAGGTACTTACTAACATATTTTTAGCTAAGCTTCACCCCTCTAATATTAGCAATTTTTTAAGAGTTATTTTTCTTTTCTTTCCTGCGAAAACATTTTAAATCTTTATAGCCAGTATAATATCAACAATAGCGTTCACTGCTACAAGCATTTAGAAGCTACTAGCTACTACAGCTAGTGCTAACGAGAAGACAAATCTCAATTACATCCACTATAATTTAGATTCCCCTAAGATTTTTTATTTAATATCAAAAGTATTAATACTTATATTATTTGTCTTATTTTAAAAGAATATTATTGTTATGACAAGAATATTGTTCCGTAAAAGTTTATCATTTGTTGTAACATTAGATGTTACATTTACAGTGGTTTATATAAAATTAACAAAGTATAATTTAGTTGAACATAAAAATACTATAAATTTAATGTAAAAATATTTTTTATTTTAACTATAGAATTGTTGGATTTTGATAAACATTGTTAAAAAATTTTAAGTTGGCTGTTTTTTGTATATAATAGAATATTACTCATTTTAAGGTTAATTAATATTATTATTTACTTATGTAATAGTTATTTATGTAACCAGTTACACAAAACGGCATTTCGTAACGTGTTACATACAAGATTTTTTCTAATTTTGACTTGTTTATTTATAAAATTGTGTTTAGTTAAAAAATGGTTCCATAAAGTAGATCGTTCTGACACACGGTTCGAAGACAACACGGTGGCCTCATCATGATTGCTAAGGGCGCAGTGACGTCACGGAATAAAAAAGTGAGTTGACAGAAAATATTTTACTTGGTGTCGTACATTATTTTTTTACAAAATCTAATATTTTATTGTTATTTAGTGGTGTTTATAATTTTATTTTTGAATTTTGTTCTGGTGTCAGAGTTTTTATAATATAGGTAGTGTGATTTTTTGAAAGGCACGCTACAAAACAGCAAGGAAAAATCATGTAATGATCTCTATCAAATTTCAAATGAATTACTTTTTTGTAACCTACAAAATGAACTTGGTGATTCCACCAAAATTTTTTAAACAAAAAAAAAATTATTAAAGTATTAACTACAATTAAAAATGTTGTCTACTACGGTTACACAAGTTTCGGTTGTTCCGGTGTCAACCTTCGGGCCTTCGACGTCGCTCAGACGGCAGCTAGGGGGTGGATAGCTTACAAAAATTCCGGAAATAGTAGACAAATAAATAGGCGCCAACTGGGTCTATATAGTGGCCAAACTATGATCCTATTTCCCCAAAAACCCAGTAAATGAGGAAAGAAATAAAAGACAAACCTCAACTTATGTTCCTTTATAAAGAAAAAAAAAATATTTAGTAAATATACAAACTAATTACCTGATGGCTTAGATAATAAAAAAAAAAAGTTGGAGGAAATTAAAAGGAAAAAAACTTACACAGTGTATGTATATGCATAACCAAAAAAATTAATAAATGTATCAAAGTATGGAACGGTTCGTCGTTAGCTTGGTACCAGGCATGACGCATGCGCAAAATATTAATTTCCACCTTACACAAAAAAATAAAATATAAACTAATAGTTAACTTAAATATTGTGCATAACCGCACCTATACTACATCATATATTATAAACACTTATAATCCTTATAAGCTTAAAACCCTCTCCAAATTGGAAGGTGATATGTGCTTAACTTTTAGTTAAGACCAAACTACCCAAAAGAAAATTATTAAACCATGAAATTTTATAATTAAGTATAATTCATAAAACTAAATAAAAATATCAAAAAATAATAAAAATACAAAGATACACTAAAGGACTTCAGACACAGAGGTTATTTACTTAAACTCCCAGATTGGAAGAGGTTACTTAATCTCTGCCCCCACACGGGTCTTCTGAGATTGCTTAACTTAATCGTTAAGTCTGGACCATTTAATAATGAATAAATTGAAAAAAAGTAAAATTATGGCAGTAGCCCTTAATAACTGAAGAATTACAACTTAAACGTGGAAGCAGTCCAAGTGTTCTGCGACCCGAAGGATTACTACATCAGCATTAAGTGCTTAAATTAAGTAAAACTTTAAAATATTAATCAATTAAACGATGTAACATTTGATAATACTTAAGTTATGAGTGAAAGAAACCTAGAACATTCTGTGCTCAAAAGTATAAATCATGTTGAGAATACCTTGACAACATTCGATTGAAAGTGAATGTATAGTTCAACAATGCACACAAGAAACTTCAATATAACGTATAAAAAAAACCTGATAGTAGGGTGTCTTCTTTCACAGCATTCCCATCTTCCTATCCAGAACGAGAATCATCATTGTAAATCTAGCTGCAAGTAAGCTAGGCGGCTAGCATACCAATGTTCTGTGTTCCCTCGATGAAACCATTGTACTCCGGACGATATAACCCTCTGTGTACAACTGTTGAAATCCTGGGTCAACAATCCCTTGGGTCAAACTGTCGTCGAATCCTGGGCTAACAACCCCCTGGGTTAAACCCTTAAAATATTACAAAGAAAAATGTCAATACACATTGACTCAAGTATCCCGAACTATAGGATTACCCAAAAATGTACATAAACTAGAAAATATTCAGTATCTAGGATAAAGAAAAACTACATTGGCTCAACAGTGAGTCATAAACAGTATTATGAGCTCCAATAATTAAAATTCTGTTACACATGGTTGGTAACATAACCTAATATATACAAAACATACCTTTTTCGTAAAGGGTTAACTTGGTAGCCTTTCAAGGATGAGAACCACGTGAGATGATTCACAGCACAACAATATTCCACACTCCAAATGCTGTGAACTCCCGATTATTGCGTTAAAATCCTATATTAGATATGGGCTGGACCAATGACCATGGGAATTTACCAATTCACTAAAATTCCCCTCAAAATACGAAATGTCCATTTACCCACAATTAACCATGAAATAGAATCTAAAATCCCCTTTAATTAGGGTAAGCCGATGGGGCTAAATATTAAGAAAATTCTATTTCGACACAAAAATCGTCTCTCGTGACTGAATACCCACTGACAGAAAAAAACAATACGTCAGCCGTCCAAAATGGCCGAAATCCCTTTCCGATAAATGTCAAGTGGGTTCAGAAATTCATCCTCAAGAATTCCCCACTATATAACTTAACAGACCATTTACGAAAGGTACCCTAAAAACTATATTTATATACAGTATAACTACATTTGGGAAACTGTTCCCGACAAAAAATTAACACAACAGCGATCGCAAAACAAAATCCCTCACGACTTAAAATCGCTCATTGTGAAACTACCTTACCTCGGGTTCTGAGACTGATATAGGAACGTACTACAAACATGACACTTGTCGGTGTTCTGTCGTCAAAAGACGTTTATGTCATTCACTGTCATAATTAATAAACATTAATCCAATTCTGACAGCTATAAACAAAGAAAATCTTAAAGAATGGTATCGTAAATAATTAATTACCCAAAGGTGAGACTATAATACATAATATGTATAAATTTACAACGAAACTTGGTCTATTTTTAGGAGAATCTGGCAAATTAAAACAGTGAACACTACACTACAAATATGACCATTGTACAAAGTATTATACTACCTTTTACTTAGTGGTGAGATGAAATAAATTATAATAATGATGTCCAAAAGTTAGAATACAGGTGAAATTAGTTAATGACAAAAATAATAGTGATATCATCAATACGATTTTACCCTTTTTTTTCGTATGATTAATCAGGTAAGCCAAAACAATGTTATTAATTCGTGGGGCCAAAAATGAACGTTACATTTTATTTGAATTATGAAGAGAAATATTATTGTGTGAATGGTTTATTTTAAACATTTTGGATTATGGTACGGCCTAAGAGCTGAATTCGAATCCCACTTTGTTTATATCCAGAAATATTTTGAAATTTTGGCAAGCCTGTAGCTAGGTGTAGTGTTGCTGTTGCCTGCCAAAAGTTCCAAATAATTTTTAATTTTTACAGACAAAAATCGTTAGAAGTAATAAAGGGACCGGGCCTAAACTGAAATTAAAGGCTTATTCTGAAAATTTAATTTACTATTATGAAGTGAATTGCAGCTTTATCCATCCTACATTTAAAAGCAGACGACATGGTTTCTTACAAGCATTAAACAACAAAAAGCAAGAAAAGTTAAAAGACTTTACTAAAAGAACCTACATCATGGAAAAAAAGGGTTTTCTACAGGAACTTTTTAGTAAAAAGTGGTCACAAATAATGTTATAAAAGAAAACGAGGACTTCAGAAGAAACATAAAATGTATATTTATATCAGAAATAAAAAATATATTTTGTCAGTTTCTAGGATGTATGAAAAGTATAATATACTTAAAAAAGCTTTAAAACAACAACCTAATTTTATTACAATAATCTATAAATATACGAGCCCAGAATCATATCATTTGGCCCATTCAATATTATATTTTTAATTTTATTTTAGACAATTTTAAATAATTTTCAAATATTAATTTTAATAAAAAAATGTTGATAAACATGTCTCAAATTATAATAGTTTTAATAGATTTTTGTTTTGTATTTACCAATGTTGTCTAAAGTAAAATAAAAAAATAATATTGAATGGGCCAAATGATATGATTCTGGGCTCGTAGGTACCAAATTAGAATAAAACAGTTTTATCTATTGTGTTTATATACATATCGTCGTCAATTTAACGAAGTGAAGTAACTCGAAAAAATTGAAAATTGAGATAAGTCACATATTATGTAAGAAAGTATGCTTTACAATTTCATGAAATTGCGTATTTAAATTTATTAGGTACATTTATTAAAATAGCACGTATCTAAACGGTGTATCTGATAATTTCACGAAGATGCGTAACTTTATAAAAAAACTTTAAAACGCTCTCTTGGAGTTACGTCACTTCATGATGTTGGCGACGATATAATACACATAAATCATCCAATATTTCACAAGATGAAATCCCCAGCAAGGGATACTTTAGAGTATTTCTAAGGTAAATGTCTTTACAAACTTCTCAACTCTAAAAGGCTTCCGTTTTCTTCTTTAAAATGATTTGTAACTATGTACTTTTTACTAAAAACTTCCTGTAGCAAATCCTTTTTTCAAAAATGTATGTTCTTTTAGTAAAGCCCTTTGACTTTTTGCTCTCGGTTGTGAAACCATCTCGTCTGCTTATAAATATAGGGTGAACAAAGTTGCAATTAATTTAAAAATTGTGAATGATATTTACAGAATAATTACTCTAAAATCTTACCATTAGTCTTTAATTTCAGTTTAGACTGAGTCTCTTCATTTATTCTAACGATTTTTGTGTGTACCAGTAAAAATTGTTTTCCAACAGCAAAACTACGGCTCGCTCCAGGTTGGCCAAAATATCAAAATATTTTCGGATATAAACAAAGTGTGATCCGAATTTAGCAAGGAGGCCGTTCCCTAACCGAAAATGTTTAAAATAAACCATTCACACAATAATATTTCTCTTTGTAATTCTAATAAAATGAAATTAATTTTAAATTTGATGGAAATCATTACACGATTTTGTCATGCGTTTTTTTGCTTGTATTTCAAAAAATCAAATTACCAATTTTATAAAAACTCCAACGCAGATGTATAGTTCAAAAATAAAAATATAAACACCACTAAATATTAATACAATATTAGATTTTTTAAAAAACTAATGTACGCAGCAGAATATTTTCTGTCACAGCCTTCCTTAGCAACGTCTTCGTCCGTGGTGTCTACGTACCGTGGTTTTGACACTTGCTGCGATTACAAAATATGTCACTTTCTATGTCAAAATTAGAAAAATACTTTTTGTTATTCTACTTTATTTTAAATGCCTTTTGTTTCAAAATCTAAATTCAATAAAACAAATATTACATTTTTAGTATAATATAAAAAAAATTGCTCTCAATAAGAACAATTTATACAGTGTGTCTAATTAAGTCGGAACCATATGGGAAACTATTTTATTCTTAGTTTTATGAAAAATTCATTCTTTATAAAAAGTTCTGCATGGTCCAAAACTTAAAACGCAGACATCATTTTTTTAAGCTGTATACGAGGTTTGTCAAAAAATATGAATATTTGGAGAAAAATACTTTTATTTTTGACACTACTAATAAAATTTGATATATGATGGTTGTATTTAAAGGCTGTATGTCACGATACTAAATTAAGTACTAAATTTAGAACTAAATTAATGCATTTTTTAAGTTCTAAAAAAATTCACGTTGCAAACAGCAAATTTAGTACTAAATTTAGTACTAAAAAAAGTCATTAATTAATTAGATCTTGTTCTATTTTCTACTAAATTTATTACTAAAAGTGCGCAGAAGTTTTTCATAGAAAAAGTTGACAGACGGAATTTTCTGTACCCTTTTATTTTTAATTAGCGACAATTTTACATTATCGCCTTGAATAAAGTTCGCTTGTTTGATTGTGTAGGTTTTATTGTTTTTTTCGTGGTTTTTTTTTTTTTGGCTTGGACTTTTGTCATTCAGCCAGTCACTTAATGAATATAAATATTATAATATAAATATTACAATACAAAATAAATGGTAAACAACCATGGCAACAAAAATAATCCATCGGAAAAAATCAATCTGTCGCAACAAAACTAATCTACCGCAACAAAACCAACCTATCACGTCAAACAAAAATTAAAAAGACAATACTTTTCAAAGGAAATAAACAAGGACACTCGTTTCTCGTCCAGGGACCCATCAGGACATTTTTTTTTTTCAAGACACACTAGAAATAGGCCACGGAGTGGGTAGGGTAATATAACAAAGGTATTTAGGATATATCAAAAACAAAGGTAACAAATCTACTACAATCTTATATCTGCTTTTGACAGAAATTCTATCAAACAATCAAAATTTTCTTTTTTAGGTGGTTATTATGCTGTATTTGGTTGTTGTCAAGTCAACTAGTGTCAAATCACTGTCAAATTGATAATAAAAACACCATTTACTTTACTTCACTTGTCTGTTTCACACAGAATATTTCATTTCTCTGCTAATTTCACGTATTAATACGTCAATGCGCGTGCGCCTATAGTAAATTTAGTACTAAAAATTGGTATCGTTGCAAACGGAAAAAAAATATTTTTAGTACTAAATTAATAACTTAATTTAGTGCTAAATTTAGTACTTAATTTAGTATCGTGACATACAGCCTTTAGATTTTAGACCATACTCAACTTTTTATGAAGAATAACTTTTTTCCTAATATTAATAATAAAAAAGTTTCTCATATGGCACCGACGGTCTTCGTAAGTTGGCGGCATATGCACATTTGCAGTGACCCTAATAGCCAAAATAGGTATTTTTATTTTAGGGTATTTTACATTTAGAGGTTGAAGACATTTGTCAATATCAGCTACCAATAATGTCAAAACATAAGCGTAGCATTGTGATTTATTTTTTTATTTTTAATAGTCTATTTGTGTTTCTCCCGGTTTCTTTAAACATTTTTTTCATTTAATTTTATATATTTATGTCAAATGCAAAAATGATGCTGCTACAAAATCAAGTTCCATACACTATACAACCATATACAACATTACTTACGTTATGCCCATCTATGGTTACGCCTGTGTTCTATCATCACCATAATTGACAGCTGACACTGACAAATTATTTCAATTATTTCAACCTTTAAATGTAAAATACCCTAAACTAAAAAGTCTTTGGGTACAACATGGTATGTAAATGGCATAAAAGTAGATAAGAAAAATCAAAAAGTAAACTAAAAAACCGTCTGTTTATGTGACCCGATTTCTTATGTCATTAGTGTCAATTTTATTTTGTTAAGTTGGTTGCACTTCCCTTGTATAGAAGTCCTCTATTGGGTACATTTGTACCCAAGCGGCAACGCTGTAACTACATATCCCATCTTGATCTTCTTACAAATCAAAAATTCTTCATTAAGTGTTGGCCTTTTACAACATAACCCGTTTATTATCCTTTTGTGTAACATGTTCCAATACAGGCATAATAATTCGCGTTACATGCCATGCGAATGCTACAAATTCTATACCCTCACATTGCAAGTAAGCGTGAACCGTCTTGGTATAGCCTCTGATGTGGCACACTTAAGTTTTAAACATCTACGAACCTACAGTTGATGTTAAGTCCACAAGTGAGCAGCCAGAATTGCTGGCTCGCCTGGCTGCTTTAGTTATTTTATCTTTGATCAGTAGCGTGCACGGTTTGAAAAATTTTCCCAAAGCGTTTGTTATAAACTTGTTTTTATTTTTCGGTGTTTCTGTTAAATTTTGATTCGTCTTATACGAGATGCTTTCTGGAGACCTTTTGAGGTAGATGTAGATGCTAGAGTCATAATTTTACATGCCGGAAATGAAAACGGCTTTGTAGCAAACGCTTCGCTACTTTCAGCAAAATATGTCAATAAAGCTCTGCTGGTTTATCATGAAGATATGAATGCAGCAGTTTTTAAGAACTGGTTTGCTGAACAACTTTTACCGAATATTCCAACTAATTCAGTCATTGTAATGGACAATACGCCATATCATTCCCGGCAAATTCTAAACTCTAAAAAATCAGATATATCAAAGTATTCAAAAGATAATAACATTGATAGTCCTGCTTCCGTACAAACAAAACCACAATTGTTACAAATTGTTAAAGTAAGAATAATCCAATACAGTATTATATTGATAATTTTGCAAAAGATGATGGTCATACTGTATTGAGGTTACCACCTTAATATTGTGTACTTATCCAATTGAATTAGTTCGGTCTTCAGTTAAACAAAAACTGAGACGTAATAATTTTGCACCTACCTTAACAAATGTGATTTGGAAAATATTAATGGTGTTTTTAAAGATCCGTCTTTGACTGACGTTTGGAACATTTGCATTAGTCACGTCCTAAAAAAGAAAAAGAATATCATATTTTACCTTCTATAGCTCCAGTAGTTATATATCCAAACCTCGATTCCTCGACAGATGGTTCAGATTTAGATTCGAATTAACTTTCTTATTTTTCATTATTGGTAATCCGAGAGTCATCAAATTAATTCATTGTTAACATTTTATTAGTTCGTATTCATTTATTTCTTTTAAAAAATTCATTTTTCTAAATTATTTTATAGTTTTGTTTTATTTGCAAAGAATTTATTTTCCTTTATGGTTTTTGCTTTGAAATTTCGTTTTCCGGAAAAAAAAAAAACGAATGGGGTACAAAAAGGGATCAGTTCACGTCTGGTACCCTGTTTGAACCAAACGCCCTTACAGGCAGGTACATTTTACTCGTCTATT
>OV651827.1:20477810-20568192 GCA_927349885.1 Psylliodes chrysocephalus
GAAATTACACAAGAAGAAGATGTATAGTTTGTGCCCAAACTAAAAAACAATGAAAAAAAGCGCAAAGAAAGTAGATTTATGTGTAAGGACTGCGATGTTGGACTCTGTATTCCATGCTTCAGCATTTATCATACAAAAAAAAATTTTTAGTTATAGAATAATAGTTTTAATTATTACTATTTTTTATAACTTCATTATTATTTCTAGAATAAACGTCTGTTTTTGTTAAAATATTTTTGTTTTTCATAACTACATTATTATTTCTAGAATAAGCGTTTGTTTTAGTTTATATATTTCTATTTTTCATAACTACATTATTATTATTATTATTATTTCTAGAATAAAGGTTTGTTTTTGTTAATACATGGGTTTTTATGATAAAAGGCATGCTTCCAACATTAACTACACTGAAACGCAACTTGTCGCAAATAGTCGACACCCGTCCGTGCGGCACGGTCAAAACCTCCGTCTGCGGGGCGTACATTTTCGAAAACCCGCCGTACGGAAAGGGTTAAAGAAATTGGGTATGAGGAATTTGATGATCCCAAAGACATAATTGGTCCTGAAGAAATTAAAGATAATTCAGTCATAATATCGATGATGTTGCTTCTTGTGATCAAAATATAATTCAAAAATATTTTTGTTTCGGTCGTCACAAACATACCGATTGCTTTTATCTCTGCCAAACTTACTCTGCCGTACCTAAACAGCTAATAAGGGACAATGCCAATCTTATAATTATGTTTCAGCAAGATGTAACCAATTTAAAACATATATACGATGATCACGTAAATATAGATATGAGTTATCAGGATTTCAAAGAAATATGTTCTTATTGTTGGGCTAATAAATTTGAATTTTTAACTATTGATAAGGATTGTTTAATGTCTTCAGGTAGATATAGAAAGGGCTTTGATACATTTATTTCTATATAAATACAAAAATTGAATTAAAAATTTCATTTAAAATGAATCCGCAACTTACTAAACAGCTCATAAAATCCAGACTCGCTCTAAAGAAAAAATATAAAAGTTTAAAAAGTGATATAACTAAATCACAGACACATTTAGAAAAATCGTATCAGCCTATAACACAACCACTCAAACAATTAGTTTCATTTTTTAAAAATAAAGAATCAATTAAAGATGAAATCACGTCTCCAAAATCAGAAAAATTTAATTCATTTCATATGCCTCCTCGAAACGATTATAACCAAATAGCATTTACTTCTTCGCATATTAATCCTGAATCTATAAATCAAACAATTATACCTACTGCAGAAATACCTCAGCATGAGAGTACTCGTTTGAGTCAACCATCTTTTTCTGGTCAAGAACAAACTTTTGAATATCAACCTAATACAAGCGATGAACAAATTGATCAATATATTGATGATTCAATAAGAGTTATCAATAATTTAGGTGAAAAACCCCCCACCTTCTTTTATTGAATATTTGAATCAATTTACATCACCTTTACCTAGAGATTTTATTTCTGATAATATTTCAGATACTAAAGACATCTTTGATAATAATTTGGGTCTTTATCATAATTTAGAAACAGAAAAATTTTATATTGGTGATTCGGAAGTGAATTTTGTTGGTCCAGATGTTAAAATAAAAGGAGTTCAATATCCGGGGACATATGGTCTTTATGAACTTCTTTTTAAAAAAAATCCTATTTCATTTAAACAAGAAGATGTTAATAATTATGTGGATATAATAAAAAGAACAAATGCAGCACGAAGAAATAATAATCCGGATTTACCAATTAAAAATTTTCCTAGAGATATTAAGGATAAATACAATTTTATTATTAAACCAAAATTAGAAACCGGACCGTTTAGACGAAGACTTGGCTCAATACCAGACTCTTTAATGCATGGGATTGTAACAAGAAGTAAAAAAGCTAAACCGGGAAAAGGAATGACAATGTTACAATATACGAATAAACCAGTGGATTATAAATATTTTAATGATTTTAATGAAATAATTGACAGACTACAACTACTTGTAGCGTCTCAAGCTGCTGGAAACACTGGACATAATAATGAAATTATATCGATTATAGAAGAATTACGAGAAGGCGGCATAATTGAATAAATACACTGATTTTAGTACATTTTTAATAGTTTATATTTAACCGTCTGACAATGCCTATTAACAAATTTGGTAGTCATTTCCTAGATAAACCTATATCAGACACTCCACTATCATCAGTTCTCTCTTCACCATTTTATTTATGGGATCCGTCAGCATACCATAGCAAATGTTTTATTAGAATTAAAGGTATCAAAAAATTAAAATTAAATAAAGATTTATATATTTTAGATAATTTAGGAACAGCTTTTGTTTTTAATTTTTCTGGTAAAATTGAATCTATAAGGCATTATTCTGCAGATGGAATTATATTAATACATTCAAAACCATATAAATATAATAGTTTGGCTGGAACATTTATTGAAAAAGGAGATAAAATTGAATTTAAGCTTGGAACTCCGGATGAAATGTGTGCTGATTTTGTTTTCCAATGTTTATTAGAAAAAAATGTCTAATATTAAAGAACAAGTTGTAAATGAGCTTCATAAGCCGGCTAGAAAAACTTATAGAAGACGACATGTTATTGTTAAGGGTCTACATGATTTAATTCAAGCTGATTTAGCAATTATGTCATCTTATGCTAAAGTAAACAATGGTTATAATTATATTCTTGTAGTCATTAACGCATTTAGTAAATTTGTATGGGCTGTTCCTGTTAAAAGAAAAACGGGAAAAGATATTATGACAGCCATGAAAAAGATTCTTAACCAAATGGTATCACCACCAAAAAATCTACAAACAGATAATGGGACCGAATTTTATAATAAAGATTTTCAACAACTAATGAAACAGTATAATATTAATCATTACAGCACTTTTTCAAATTTAAAAGCTAGCATCGCCGAGAGGGCAATAAGATCCCTTAAAAATTTACTATGGAAACAATTTAGTCTACAAGGCTCTTATAAATGGTTAAAAATTCTTCCAGAAATTGTACAGAAATACAATAACTCTAAACACTCTACCACAGGTGCAATTCCAAGTACCGTTAATGATAAAAATGCAAAATATATTATTTCGTTTAAACAACTTGAAAACTGTTGATCCACGGAACCTAAAATTTCATAAAGGAGATTCAGTTAGAATTAGCAAATATCGTCATATCTTTGCTAAAGGATATACACCTAATTGGACTAATGAAATTTTTAAAGTTAAACAAGTTAAACTAACTAATCCGACTACATACATTTTGGAGGATGATCAAAAAGAAGAAATTCAAGGAGCCTTTTACACTGAAGAATTGCAAAAAGTTAAATATCCAGATGTTTATTTAATTGAAAAAGTTATTAGAAGAAAAGAAAATAAACTACTTGTCAAATATTTAGGTTTAAAAAGTAAATTTAACTCTTGGATAAACAAATCTGACCTTGTATAATAATTTAAAAATAAAACTTTTAATCATCTTCCAGTTTAATTTTTACATATAATTTGTTACAAACCTTCATTAACATAATAATTTAAATTAATATTTTCCTTTAAAACGAAATATTTTTCAATTAACATCCAATCATAATAAAACAAAATATTAACGTCCTGGCACTCATCACAATTACATATACCATCTTCAATTGACTCATCCTTTTCTATAGATTCAAATATTTCAATTGTTAGCGCGTTTGGTTTTTTAAAACCCTCCTTGACACATGCCTGAATATGTAATGTAGGAAATTTGTTAAATTTGTTCCGAGTATATTCTTTTGAAAAATAATTTTTAAAATTGTAAATATTTGCAGATGTTTTAACAGTAATATATGCATCCACACCCATTTTCTTATTAAAAAATTGTAATAATTTTATTAATTCATTCTTATATTGCTTGATCCCACCACTAAATATTTTAATAGATGGTATAAATTAAAATATTATGCTAACCTACTTCTCAGTATTATTGTAAATGCTCTATCGATATGGCAAGTCAAGACAGTGGTTATTACAGTATGATAAGCAGCACAACAAATGATGCTTGTGAGTCTAAAGAGACTTTTTCATCAATTTTAAACAATGAAGACTATCAAGAGCAACTTGATAAAGTGTTAGAATTTTACGAAGATGCTGCAAAAAGTGAACCTAATTATTTGCTAAATAAATTGTTGCCGCTGGGAGCATTTCAAATTCAGTGTGGAATAAGTCCGGCTAGAACATTTAGCCCTGCTATAACCATTTCTCAACCTAATAAGTCAAACAAGATATCATTTGGAATGTTTGAATGGTCTCAGTTTATAGATTTACTGGCAGAAAAAACTAATGAGTTTAAATACACACACGTGTCGAATAAAAACATTACATAATCAAGGTCAAGTCCAACGCAGGAAAAATTAAAGAAAAGTTATTTTCCCAGACACATGCTGGTTATAACTAATTAAAAATTTGAAATATAAAAGAAAAAATCGAATTTTAAAATCAGTATATGTATGATTAAGCTATATAAAGTGTTACAAGTAAGTGATGAGTTTAAATATATGGTATTGTAAGAAATCCAATTTTGTGAAAATATTCGTTCGCACTTATAAAAATAATTTCGGGGAATTTCGAAATATAGACGAAGGACTTCCTCAAGAAGAAATTTTTGAAGAGGCTATTGTTGAAGTTTGTCGTAGTTGTAGTATCCAAATAAATCCAATAGATTGGTTGGAACTAATTGAACATCATTCAATTATTTGTTACCATCCATCCTTGGTTAAACCGGAAGAGGTTTTAAACGAAGCGTACGTGGAACAGGTATACTGTGCACATTGCGAGCAACGGTGCATACAGTACCTAAAGATAGAAGATTGCACTTCTTGCCTCTCAAAATATACAAACGAGGTACTAGCAGCGGAATTTCTTACTAATGGCGGAAATAACTAAAGACGAAACAGATTGTTGTAACGTTAAAGATACTTTAAATTTAATTCAAGAAATATGGCAGACTCCCATGGAATTGTGGACTCTGTTGAAGAACTGTTCGAAGAAATGGCTTCTACAATTTGGACACCCGATATTACCATTAATGAGGATTTTGAGGAGGATCCTGGAGAATTTGGAATCTGGGAACCAAGAAGAAGTAAATTCGTGGAAGACCTTACTGGAGCTCGTCTCAGAAGAAGATTTTGCCACGACGTCATTCCCGTCGGAGATTACCAACAAGGCTTTGATATGGTTAGCCAATTGGCAAACCAGCGATACTACGGACAACTCCTCATCATCAGTTATCATGAAAGCGCCAAATGGAACCATCTCCACATCGTCCACGATTGCGGGTGGACAGCAGGAACCTGCAGATGCTCTATATTCTAGGGAGTCAGATTTCTTAGAAGAAAACGACGAGCTCAGTGGAGCGGAGAGTTGCGAGGAGGTAAATAAAATTAATTTCTATTTATTTAAATTTGGCATGTTGTTCATTCTAAGTTTGGTAAAAGAATTTATTTTATTTACAGAATATTTCCGAAATCTCGGAATTTATATGTTTCTACAACCCCGAATCTGTCTCTACTATTTCTTCGCCGGCGCCCGACGGGAAGTACCTGATCCAAATGAAACTGATTCCATTGAAGGAAGCCAAGAAGGTGGTCAAGGAACAAATTTGGACCAAGATGACGAAATCTGTGCAATTCGTAGTGACGCCGTTGATGGTGGAGAGAAATCGGAATCTACATCTACTAAAGGACGTAAGGGAAAAAATTGCAGCTCATCAAAACGTCAAAAAGGTTCGAAAATTACGCAAATTTTACAATTTTTCGAAAAATTCCCGGTTTGTCCCTTATTAAGTTCGTGTAAAACCGCGCAGTGGATAGATAACTCGGAATTAAAAAGAATTGGCAGAACAGACTCCGATTAATATAACCGCTATTGATATATTTCAAAGGTCAATTTGTAATAAAACAATAAACGAACTCATTGAATTTTATCTAAATTCGCAGCCTCTTTTCGATTGCACATCCGGTCACGTGTACGATTATTATTCCGTCGAAGAATCAACTTCTAAATTATCGGAATTAATTTCATATCAATGTAATTACGACGAGGATTACATAAAAGAATTTTTAAGTGTTGTTTACAACATTTTAGATCGCAAGGAGGAGAAAAAAAATTGCATTCAAATAAGAGGACCTAGCAACGCGGGAAAAACTCTTTTCGCCAAAATATGCGCGTCCTTGTGTTTAGTTAAAGGACAAATCGCGAATTTTAATAAGTATTCACAATTTCCTCTACAGGATTGTGTTGATAAACGAATTTTAATATGGGACGGACCGAATTGCGAACCGTCAGCTTATGATACCTGTAAAATGTTATTTGCGGGAGACCCCTGTATGGCGAATATAAAATATCAATCACATGGTCAAATAGATAAAACTCCGGTGATTGTAACGACAAATGCGGAGGTCTTTCCAAATAACGATATTTTTAATAAAAAAATAATGATCCAATTGAAACGTCAGAGTTTCGAATAGCTTTGTTACATAACTTAATATTACTTTTTATATGTTTAAGCCAAACCTCTTTTTCTTTAATACTAAAATCTTGACTTAGGATTTGTTTAATATTTTTAAATTTATTAATTATTTCATCACTAATATCACATATTTTTTCTGAATTCATTTTTCAACTGCGAAGGTGTTTTATTTAAAGTTTCAGAACAATATAAATTAGTATTAGCTATTTGTTTATACAGATTAGTTTTATTTATTTTTGAAATTGTATTCATAAAACTATCTTTTTTTTTAAATTATGCAAATTTACTGACTTTTTACAAAAGCAAAAATAAATCTTACATGTATCGCAAAATTCGGTATTCATTATTTACTCATCCTTTTTAACGATTTTGAACAATTGTGCTGGATTCTGCTTTCCAACTTCTTTGCTGCCTTCGTATACCAAGCAATATTCCTTATTCTCGAATTTAGCTTCCTTTCCTTTTAAGAGAGGGACCACACGTTTTGGTAGAAATACCGCATTACGTTCTAGTTCAACTAGAATACTCTCCCCATATTTGGTTTGTACAGATGTTAATAAAAAAATAGTAAATTTTTCATTTAATGGTAAATCAGACAACTTGACATTAGGTTTGAATTCAAGTTCAGCAGTTTCGTTGATTTCTAAAAGATCATAATCCATCTAAAATTAGATTGGCTACATAAATTTAAAAATAACAAAATTTAAAAATTATTACCTTAATAATAATTTACACATATATATTAAACTTAATACAAATAAACTGTAACTGTAAATTTGAAATTATGAAAATTCTTTATATACCATTATTTTGAATTTATAATTTATTAGAAAGGAAAATGAAGTAATTATTTTAAAGGTTACATCATGTTTCAAATAGTAATATTATTGGATTTTACATAATGAGAGCAGGTTTATTAAACTACTATACTTTTTAATATATACATATGCAAAAAGTAAAAGGTACTATAACATTTATTATTTAAAAAATAACCCATTCTTACTCATTTTTATGACATCTTCAGTCTAAATCAAGATTTTCAAACTTTATTGTGCCATCCTTTTAACTCATCAGCATTCTTCCTTTAGACACTGCAAAAATACAATCTTCCACCCTTGGACCCCCATCCCTCGATACATGTTCACATATTCAGAATACCAGAAACGGTCCACCTTAATTTTTTGATTCTAGAAACGGCTCACCTTTAGTTTTGCTTTGATTCCAGAATCGGTCCACCCTTAATTTTGCATTTGATTCTAAAAACGGCTTCATTTTCTGTCTTGATTCTAGAAACGGCTTACCATCATTTTCTGTCTTGATTCTACAAACGGCTTACCATCATTTTGCCTTTGAATCTAGGAATTGATTCTAGAATCGGTCTACCCTTAGTTAGCATTGATTGCAGAATCGGTCTTGTCTATCTACTGATGGTCATACTACTGTAAGCAACGAGCCAGATTTTGGAGCCGCAAGTAACGTTGTTGTTCGGCTTAGCAGACCAGTACCTTCTAACATGCACCACAAACTATATTACGACAATTACTTTTCTGGAATACCGTTGGTTTCCTATTTAGCAAAGAAAAAAATTCATTCTGTGGCAACGGTGCGTACAAATCGTTTACGCGGTTACCAAACAGTTATTGAAAAAGATATGAAAAAACGTGGAAGAGGGACTCTTATAGAACAAACAGCAAAATTTGATACCATCAACATACACGCCGTGCAATGGTTTGACAATAAAATCGTCTCCCTAATGTCTGATTATTGTGGTACCGCCCCACTTTTGAAAGTGAAAAGGTTTTTCAAGTCATCAAATGAGAGAAAAGAAATTGACTGTCCAGATATAGTTCGAGAATATAATAGACATATGGGGGGGGGGGGGTAGACTTGCAAGATTCACTGCTAGGACTGTATCCCATAAAAGTGAGAAGCAAAAAGTGGTACCACCGTATTTTCTATCACATGCTAGACGTAGTTACTGTCAATTCATGGCTACTTGACCGAAGAATAAAAACTCAGCTTGGTCAAAAAGATAAAATTGTCCCATTGCTTATCTTCAAGACAAATTTGGCAGAACAGTTATGTAATCGTGGAGTTGTCAATCCCCCTAAAAGAGGAAGACCCAGCAGTGGAACTCCAGAGCCACCACCACCAAAAAAGAGATGTCTAGAAACTCGACCCAACCAATTTGTTCAAACTGACCAATTTTCGCATTGGCCTGAATGGACCGAAGAAAGAGAACGGTGTAAGAAATTGGGGTGTAAAGGGAATTCTAGGGTAAAATGTCAAAAGTGTAAAGTACATTTATGTTTTCACTCAAAAAATAACTGTTTTCTGTCATTTCATAAAAATGCTTTGTAATTTTATTTTTTAATAAAAGTTGTTTCTGTGCATGTTGTTCCCAATTGGTCACAAATCAAAACTACCCCTAAAATGTTGCTTTTTGTTACAATTATCACATAATTTCATGTTTTATCTTTTAAGTGTTATTAAAAGTAGCTATAAATTTTTTTTTCGCACAAATTAAAAATTTCAATTAAATTCATGCAATAGAGGGTTAAAACATTTTTTCTAATTTCTTTACAGGACGCTTCTTGCACGATAAATGTTGGGAGATATCTTCCTGCGGGAATAACAACGTTGTTGCCTGGCGAGCTAGAGGTATGTATAGTTTTTATACTATTTTTTGTGAATAAATGACAATGAATGATTTTCTAAATTTTGTTATTTAACGTTGCCTGCAAAAATATTTATAATAATTATTTTAAAGAAAAAATTGCATAGTTTTACGAGCTGAACCACGAAACACCCTATACACTTAAAATTGATAATAATAGAAATTTTTAATACAGTATGTTTATAATTTCTTAAATATTTTAGATGTATTTCCTTTTTAAAGTAAATAAGTTATTTCAACTAAAAAAATTAATTGGTTCTGGTTTAATAATAAAATATTTTTCTAATTTGTTTACAGGACGCATCATGGGATCAATATAATTGCCTATCCTACATACCTGATGTAGAAAAGAAAAATATAATAAGAACACCACCCGCTGGAATGACCAAATCAGAAAAAAAAAATTCAAATTAAAAGAACGTCTGAGACATTCTGAATTAGCGGAAGTTGTGGTAAAATATTTAATTTTATTTAAAATAGTATTTTTCAATTTTTTAAATCTGTTTACAGAGCGTTTCTTGTGAAATTAAGGGAGAACTTCCTGCGCGGTGGATTCCATTGTTGCCAGGTGAACTTGAGGTATGAATAATTTTTATACTATTTTTGGGAATAAATGATTTTTCTAAATTTTGTTATTTAACGTTGTCTGCAAAAATACTCATATCTAAAATAGAATAACTTTAAATTTTATTTTGTTCTAATTATTTTAAAGGAACACGACTGTGGTGGCTCATGGTCTAGATTACGTGGTATTGCTGAAACACAAAAACCCTATACTCTTAAAATTGACAATAATAGCTGTTTTCTAATACAATGTGTTTCTAATTTCTTAAATATTTTAGCTGTATTTTCTTTTTAAAGTAAATAAGTTATTTCAACTAAAAAAAATTAATTGGTTCTGGTTTAATAATAAAATATTTTTCTAATTTGTTTACAGGACGCATCATGGGATAAATATAACTGGGCGACTTACGAACCAAATATAAAATTTATTTTAGAAAAAATATAAACAACAAAAATTTAACATGTATTTTTTTTCAAAGTTTACCTTAAAATAATCCAATAGTAAACAATCAAAATATTACATCATATGTTTTTTAAAAGACCTTTCGCAAGCTAAATCGAGGTTACAATACAGTTGACCACGGTCCGTCTGCGAACAGGTGTAAACAACCTAGTTTGGCATTCTTTAATAATTCAGCTGGCGGGTTCGTAATACCGATGAGTTCGACATCTGAATATAAATTTCATTATCAGTGGCGTTGCTATTAAAAATTAGAAATAAAAATGTTTTAAATTAGAGTTATTTGAAAAAAATGTATAAGTATTCTTTATTAAATTATTCTGCTACTACTATTTAAAAATAAATAAAGGTGGTTATTTATCAGGCATTAGGTCATATATAAAATTATGGAGCTATAGAAAATCAGTATGACAATATGACTGATTTGAGTTATTATGAACATGCAATGGTTAATAAAATTGATTTAAATAATTACGCTCATAAAAATTATAATAAACTTATTTTAACAATTAAATTAGATTATTTATAAATATTTGCATTTTTACTACCCTTCCTATAAATAAACTTGTTCTGGCTTATTTGTGTTTTTCCTAATGTCTAGACAGGTGTCTTAAGGTTATACCAAGGCATTGTCTTTTTATTTTTTTTAAACCAGGAGGTTGTCAAACTAGTTTCTGAATATGGAGACTATGAAAGGTTAATAGCATGTCTGCCTATGACTGGTTTCCTCCAAAGTCCCCCTCATTATATAAAAACCAGCTCATCATTGCCACATACATACTTTCTCACTAAAACTGGTTCATTAAAACCGGTTCATCATTCCCACATACAATTTCTCTCTACTATTTTTAATACAGTATGTTTATAATTTCTTAAATATTTTAGATGCATTTCCTTTTTAAAGTAAATAAGTTATTTCAACTAAAAAAATTAATTGGTTCTGGTTTAATAATAAAATATTTTTCTAATTTGTTTACAGGACGCATCATGGGATCAATATAATTGCCTATCCTACATACCTGATGTAGAAAAGAAAAATATAATAAGAACACCACCCGCTGGAATGACCAAATCAGAAAAAAAAAATTCAAATTAAAAGAACGTCTGAGACATTCTGAATTAGCGAAAGTTGTGGTAAAATATTTAATTTTATTTAAAATAGTATTTTTCAATTTTTTAAATCTGTTTACAGAGCGTTTCTTGTGAAATTAAGGGAGAACTTCCTGCGCGGTGGATTCCATTGTTGCCAGGTGAACTTGAGGTATGAATAATTTTTATACTATTTTTGGGAATAAATGATTTTTCTAAATTTTGTTATTTAACGTTGTCTGCAAAAATACTCATATCTAAAATAGAATAACTTTAAATTTTATTTTGTTCTAATTATTTTAAAGGAACACGACTGTGGTGGCTCATGGTCTAGATTACGTGGTATTGCTGAAACACAAAAACCCTATACACTTAAAATTGACAATAATAGCTGTTTTCTAATACAATGTGTTTCTAATTTCTTAAATATTTTAGCTGTATTTTCTTTTTAAAGTAAATAAGTTATTTCAACTAAAAAAAATTAATTGGTTCTGGTTTAATAATAAAATATTTTTCTAATTTGTTTACAGGACGCATCATGGGATAAATATAACTGGGCGACTTACGAACCAAATATAAAATTTATTTTAGAAAAAATATAAACAAAAATTTAACATGTATTTTTTTTCAAAGTTTACCTTAAAATAATCCAATAGTAAACAATCAAAATATTACATCATATGTTTTTTAAAAGACCTTTCGCAAGCTAAATCGAGGTTACAATACAGTTGACCACGGTCCGTCTGCGAACAGGTGTAAACAACCTAGTTTGGCATTCTTTAATAATTCAGCTGGCGGGTTCGTAATACCGATGAGTTCGACATCTGAATATAAATTTCATTATCAGTGGCGTTGCTATTAAAAATTAGAAATAAAAATGTTTTAAATTAGAGTTATTTGAAAAAAATGTATAAGTATTCTTTATTAAATTATTCTGCTACTACTATTTAAAAATAAATAAAGGTGGTTATTTATCAGGCATTAGGTCATATATAAAATTATGGAGCTATAGAAAATCAGTATGACAATATGACTGATTTGAGTTATTATGAACATGCAATGGTTAATAAAATTGATTTAAATAATTACGCTCATAAAAATTATAATAAACTTATTTTAACAATTAAATTAGATTATTTATAAATATTTGCATTTTTACTACCCTTCCTATAAATAAACTTGTTCTGGCTTATTTGTGTTTTTCCTAATGTCTAGACAGGTGTCTTAAGGTTATACCAAGGCATTGTCTTTTTATTTTTTTTAAACCAGGAGGTTGTCAAACTAGTTTCTGAATATGGAGACTATGAAAGGTTAATAGCATGTCTGCCTATGACTGGTTTCCTCCAAAGTCCCCCTCATTATATAAAAACCAGCTCATCATTGCCACATACATACTTTCTCACTAAAACTGGTTCATTAAAACCGGTTCATCATTCCCACATACAATTTCTCTCTACTATTTTTAATACAGTATGTTTATAATTTCTTAAATATTTTAGATGCATTTCCTTTTTAAAGTAAATAAGTTATTTCAACTAAAAAAATTAATTGGTTCTGGTTTAATAATAAAATATTTTTCTAATTTGTTTACAGGACGCATCATGGGATCAATATAATTGCCTATCCTACATACCTGATGTAGAAAAGAAAAATATAATAAGAACACCACCCGCTGGAATGACCAAATCAGAAAAAAAAAATTCAAATTAAAAGAACGTCTGAGACATTCTGAATTAGCGAAAGTTGTGGTAAAATATTTAATTCTATTTAAAATAGTATTTTTCAATTTTTTAAATCTGTTTACAGAGCGTTTCTTGTGAAATTAAGGGAGAACTTCCTGCGCGGTGGATTCCATTGTTGCCAGGTGAACTTGAGGTATGAATAATTTTTATACTATTTTTGGGAATAAATGATTTTTCTAAATTTTGTTATTTAACGTTGTCTGCAAAAATACTCATATCTAAAATAGAATAACTTTAAATTTTATTTTGTTCTAATTATTTTAAAGGAACACGACTGTGGTGGCTCATGGTCTAGATTACGTGGTATTGCTGAAACACAAACACCCTATACACTTAAAATTGACAATAATAGCTGTTTTCTAATACAATGTGTTTCTAATTTCTTAAATATTTTAGCTGTATTTTCTTTTTAAAGTAAATAAGTTATTTCAACTAAAAAAAATTAATTGGTTCTGGTTTAATAATAAAATATTTTTCTAATTTGTTTACAGGACGCATCATGGGATAAATATAACTGGGCGACTTACGAACCAAATATAAAATTTATTTTAGAAAAAATATAAACAACAAAAATTTAACATGTATTTTTTTTCAAAGTTTACCTTAAAATAATCCAATAGTAAACAATCAAAATATTACATCATATGTTTTTTAAAAGACCTTTCGCAAGCTAAATCGAGGTTACAATACAGTTGACCACGGTCCGTCTGCGAACAGGTGTAAACAACCTAGTTTGGCATTCTTTAATAATTCAGCTGGCGGGTTCGTAATACCGATGAGTTCGACATCTGAATATAAATTTCATTATCAGTGGCGTTGCTATTAAAAATTAGAAATAAAAATGTTTTAAATTAGAGTTATTTGAAAAAAATGTATAAGTATTCTTTATTAAATTATTCTGCTACTACTATTTAAAAATAAATAAAGGTGGTTATTTATCAGGCATTAGGTCATATATAAAATTATGGAGCTATAGAAAATCAGTATGACAATATGACTGATTTGAGTTATTATGAACATGCAATGGTTAATAAAATTGATTTAAATAATTACGCTCATAAAAATTATAATAAACTTATTTTAACAATTAAATTAGATTATTTATAAATATTTGCATTTTTACTACCCTTCCTATAAATAAACTTGTTCTGGCTTATTTGTGTTTTTCCTAATGTCTAGACAGGCGTCTTAAGGTTATACCAAGACATTGTCTCTTTATATTTTTTAAACCAGGAGGTCGTCAAACTAGTTTCTGAATATGGAGGCTATGAAAGGTTAATAGCATGTCTGCCCATGACTGGTTTCCTCCAAAGTCCCCCTCATTATATAAAAACCAGCTCATCATTGCCACATACATACTTTCTCACTAAAACTGGTTCATTAAAACCGGTTCATCATTCCCACATACAATTTCTCCCTACTATTTTTAATACAGTATGTTTATAATTTCTTAAATATTTTAGATGTATTTCCTTTTTAAAGTAAATAAGTTATTTCAACTAAAAAAATTAATTGGTTCTGGTTTAATAATAAAATATTTTTCTAATTTGTTTACAGGATGCTTCTTGGGACAATTATTGTTGGCCTTCATACACGCCAGAAGTTGAAAGTAAAAACATTATTCGAACACCCCCCGCCGGAATGTCCAAATCGGAAAAAAAAAAAATTTAAATTAAGAGAGAGGCTGAGACATTCAGAATTAGCTAAAAAAATAGTTGTGGTAAAATATTTAATTTTATTTAAAATAGTATTTTTCAATTTTTTAAATCTGTTTACAGAGCGTTTCTTGCGAAATAAATGTTGGGAGAGAACTTCCTGCGCGGTGGATTCCATTGTTGCCTGGCGAACTTGAGGTATGCATAATTTTTATACTATTTTTGGGAATAAATCCTTCTTACACACCCAATATCGAAAATAAAAATATAATAAGAACATCCCCCGCAGGAATGAGCAATTCTGAAAAAAAAAATTTTAAATTCAAGAGCGTCAAAGACATTCTGAACTAGCCAAAAAATTAGTTGTGGTAAAATATTTAATTTTATTTAAAATAGTATTTTTCAATTTTTTAAATCTGTTTACAGAGCGTTTCTTACGAAATTAATATTTAGGGAGAACTTCCTGCGCGGGGAATACCATTATTGCCAGGCGAACTAGAGGTATGTATAGTTTTTATACTATTTTTTGTGAATAAATGACAATGAATGATTTTCTAAATTTTGTTATTTAACGTTGCCTGCAAAAATATTTATAATAATTATTTTAAAAGAACACGAGTGTAATATTTCATGGCCTAGATTACGAGGTATTGCTGGAACACAAAACACCCTATACACTTAAAATTGACAATAATAGAAGTTTTTTAATACAATGTGTTTCTAATTTCTTAAATATTTTAGCTGTATTTTCGTTTTAAATTAAATGGATTATTTCAACTAAAAAAACTAATTGGTTCTAGTTTAATAATAAAATATTTTTCTAATTTGTTTACAGGATGCTTCTTGGGATCAGTATAATTGGCCTACGTATGAGCCTAATGTAAAATATATATTAGAAAAAATAAAATCAACAAAAATTTAACATGTATTTTTTTTAAAAGCTTACCTTAAAATAATCCAATAGTAAACAAACAAAATATCGCAACACCTATCACGTCATATGTTTTTTAAAAGACAACCTTTCACAAGCTAAACCGAGGTCACAATACAGTTGACCACGGTCGTCTGTCTGCGGACTGGTGTAAACGACCTAGTTTGGCATTCTTTAATAATTCGGCTGGCGGGTTCGTAATACCGATGAGTTCGACATCTGAATATAAATTTCATTATCAGTGGCGTTGCTATTAAAAATTAGAAATAAAAATGTTTTAAATTAGAATTATTTGAAAAAATGTATAAATATTCTTTATTAAATTATTCTGCTACTACTATTTAAAAATAAATAAAGGTGGTTATTTAACAGGCATTAGATCTTATATAAATTTTTACTCAAAGATTAGGGAGCTATGGAAAATCAGTATGATGATGCATTATATGACTGGTCTGATTTGAGTAATTATGAACATGCAATGGTTAAGAAAATTGATTTAAATAATTACGCTCAAAAAAATTGTAATAAACTTATTGTAACAATTAAATTAGATTATTTATAAATATTTGCATTTTTACTACCCTTCCTATAAATAAACTTGTTCTGGCTTATTTGTGTTTTTTCCTAATGTCTAGACAGGCGTCTTAAGGTTATACCAAGACATTCTCTTTATATTTTTTAAACCAGGAGGTCGTCAAACTAGTTTCTGAATATGGAGGCTATGAAAGGTTAATAGCATATCTGCCCATGACTGGTTTCCTCCAAAGTCCCCCCTCATCATATAAAAACCAGCTCATCATTGCCACATACATACTTTCTCACTAAAACTGGTTCATTAAAACCGGTTCATCATTGCCACATACAATTTCCCCCTACTGACACCAATGTTAGCCCCCCATTTGTACTGGCGATTGAAATAAGAGCGTCAATATATTGGCTTCAGCATCAATACTTAAGTTCTCTGTTATTTTATTTAAATTCTGTATATAGCATGTAATTTTTTTGTATCTTTAAATTTTGTATATATTTGTAATAGATTTAAGAAAATAAGACTTTTTTTAATCTTTATTTCATTTTACTTCATAATTTTACATATCACAAACATACTTACACACTCTACAAAGGGATGTTCATCTCTTGAGACATTTTCGGCTTAATCAACTGTAAAATGTATTGCAACAAACTTGCATTTATATAAAAAATCTACAATAATCACCATAAAGAGAGGTATCCAGTTTTTAATATAAATAAGATTGCGTTTCAAAGAGCAGTATTCAATTTAGTTTTTAATATGAAAACAAGTAGTAATATTGAAATTAAAAGCCATTTTAAAAAAATGCCAGGTGGTGAACTTTTAAATGTAAATGAAAGTTCGCCCGAATTCTCAAACATATAAATATCACCAATTATCAAGGATAAAAATTAACAAGAGTGATAAAATCGAGTTTAAACTTGGGTCACCAGATGAAATGTGTGCAAACTTTGTTTTTCAAGTTCCTATAGAAAAAAAATGTCTAGAGTTTAAAATGTAAATGAACTACATAAGCCTACTAGAAAAAATATAGGAGACGACATTTTATTGTTAAAGGTTAAAAAATTTAATCCAAGCAGATTTAGCTTATATTAGAGACACACTGTGGTTGAGGCTGAAAGGAGGTATGGGTTCGAATCCCACGACTGTCATTTTTATATAAATCTCAACTGCTTGTTCAGAGTTGCTCATACTTGTTGTCAATAAACCAGTATGTCTAGAGGTTATCGAGTCAAAACAAAATAAACTCATAAGACATTAAAAGTTGTTTAACCTGTTAGTCAATAAAGAAGTATGTCAGGTTACTAAAGATCATGAAGGTTATGAACGAAACCAAAATAAAGATATCAAAAATAGCGTACAATGTAATGGGTTTAGAATATAAAAGATGATCGCAGCTTTATTTTAATAATAATGGAGAGTGATACTGATACATTATCATCAAATGATTCAGATAGTTCAGACGATAATTTATCAGATTTTGAAAAATGACGAGTTTATAGAATTAGATGATTTGGATTTCAAAATAAATAAAATTGATAATATTGTCACAAATCCCAAAAATATTAATAATAATTTTTCTTAGTTTTTTTTTTAAAGTAAATTAAACAAATACATTTTATTTTTAATTCAGCATTTTATTAAGTCAAAACATACCTAAGTAAACAAATTTAAAAAGGATTACAAAATACTGGCGAGTTGCTAATATACGTAGGAAATCATAATGAAATTATATTGCCTAATTAAAATAATGTCAGGTCATCAACCACGTAATTTAAGTTTGGTTAAACTATGAAAATTGTGCAAATCGGCAATATTCAAAAAATTGGGTATGTAAATTAAACAAGTTAGTTGTAAACTCGACAGCGAAAAAAGTGGACTCTAAAAGAGAAGCTATTTCTTTTATATAATTTAAAATCCTTAAAAACTAAAAGTTTTCGTTGTGCCTTTTGGGGAAGAGTGTGACGTGCCCTAAGCTTAAGAAATGCGGCAAGTGTACCAAAACATTTAAAAAAAATTGTCAAAGTAATGAGATGTGGTTAAGTTTAAATAAATTATATATTTTTTTATATTTTGTATTTTCTTTCAAAGACGAAATTGGTACAAAAAACACGACTTCGTGACAATATCAAGTGGATTATATTAATTATCAAAGTAACAAACACAAAGCTGTGCAGTCACTGCTTTTTTAAAGTTGTTACACAAATTAATGAACATTTTACCATCTACCACTACTCTGAAAATTTTACTGGAAGTCTCGATAATATTTCCAATTTTATTTATCGGTGTAGTGCTTGTAATGAAAGATTGTTTACATTTTTTGTTTTATGTTTATGTTTTATTAAAAAACTATGTGGTGGGATACACGAAGTAAGGGTTTAAAATTTGTTGTTGATCCAAATAAGAAAATGGGTTGGGTTATCTAAAGAACTTGAAAGCAGGGAGGAGTTTAAAATTAATAATTGGTTGAATTAGAAAACTTGTTTAAAAAATCAAATATATTAGTAGGTAGGGCAAAATGTATTTATATCAACTGGGAAATCTTTAAATGTTATTAATTTATTGAACAAGATACCTGCAACATAAATAGTCTCATACAAAATTAAAAAAGTTAAAAGTGCTACATGGTGAAAATTAAAATTTTACAAAATATAACAGTTCCAATGGATTCTTTTCATATCGAAATTTTAAACGGAAGTTTTAGTGAAGTGACGCCAATCGGACACAAAAAAATGTTTACTTCCAACTCCTAAACCACAAGAAATCCTAACCACATCGGGGGCAGCAGTATCAAAATTTAATCAAGTGAAGCCAGAGACATCTGGAAAAAAACTTGAATTGTTTAAAAAATGAATTCAGTGACATCTCTTCAGAGGGCGAGGATAACGAAAATTCAATGGAATTCGATGGGACCTTCGACATAGAAGAAGACATTGAACAAGAACAAAAAATCACAGAAGAGTATTTTATAAATGTTCACCTAATTTTGACGTTTCAAATCCAGAAAGTTATATTATGTATTTGGACGCCACGAATTTATATGGCGCTGCAAAGCGTCAAATTTTTCCTTTTGGTGACTTTAAATGGATACCTATGGATACCTGTGGATAACTTTGATTGTACTTTAGTAAATGACGATGCTTCTAAAAGATATGTATTGGAAGTAGATTTGAAGTATCCGCACAATGTCCACCACAGGCACAACGATCTTCCGTTTTGTCCTGAAAATACAATACTACCAATAGGTAAACACCCAAAATTAATTCCAAATTTAAATAATAATAAAGAAAAGTATATCATCCACTACCGGAACTTAAAACTGTCTTAAATATGGGTTAAAATTAAGGAAATTTCATAGAATTTTCTCAATCACCTTGGTTATAAAAATATATCGATTTAAACACCCTCCTTCGAAATCAAGCAATGAATGACTTTGAAAAAGATCATTTTAGGCTGCTGGTCAATGCAGTTTTCGGAAAAGCTTTAGAAAATATTAATAAACGAAAAGCTATACATCTAATATCCCACTGGGAGAATAGGCGCCAGATATTATATTCCACGTATAATTATAAAGATTTATACTTCATATTGAAACAAGAATCAATATTGCGTATTTTGCAAAAGCGTGTTCAAGAATCAATGTATGCGTGTTCAAGAATCAATGTATTTCTAATGGGGCGCTACAAAAATCAAGACCCAATGTATTTCTTATGAAGCGCTACAAGAATCAAGATTGCGTATTTTGCAAAAGCGAGTTCAAGAATCGATGTATTTCTAATGGGGCGCTACAAGAATCAAGACCCAATGTATTTCTTATGAGGCGCTACAAGAATCAAAATCGTGTATTGGGCTTAATAATACTTATCATGGGGGTGTGTGGAATGCAGATCTAACCTCGCTTGTGACGTAATAAATGAAATATAACACGTGTAACCATATATGGAATGCCTAATAATTAAACTCGCTGACCGAAGAAATGGATCACGCACGTATGACCTAATATGGAATGTTTCGTACTGGTATGCGAATTTTTACATCGAGAAATCCCCAATGTATCAATCTATTTTTTGCGGTTTGGTAAAAATAATATTTTCACGCCTCAACTACAATGTAATATTAAATATTATTATGATTCTGAATAGGGAAATGCATCCGTTGGCAACCAGCTATATTTAATCCGACCTTATAAATAATGCAAAATTTTATTTTTCGTATTATTTGACGCGATGGGTAAGTTTTCGTTGTGTTATTAGTGTATAGTGGTTAATGGGCATTTCTTTTGTTTCTAGATGAAGAATTCGTGGAATATATTAAAATTAATTTAGCTGCAAATATGCGAGAAAGTTTTTCGAACTAGAAATTTATTAAATATTTAATTTTTTTTTTTGTTTGTTTTAATAGCATAAGTCGCTAATTATGTTTGGGGGGCGTATCCAACATACGCCCCCAGCAGATTCCATTTCATTGGGGGTCTACAAAAACAAAGCCTTCTACGCCTTTGACGGCGACATGGTAGTAGTTTGGGTATGTGACTTGGTAAGTTTATAAATATTTTCTATTTTGAACTATCTTTAACCCTAGAACGAATTTGTGTGGTTTTAACAACAAACGGAACCATTATACACGCGTCATAAGTTTAAGGTAATTTATTGCTCCGCTTGTTGAGAAAATTCATAAATACATTCTAGGTTTAATCATCAACGTACGTCAATTCTTTTTCAATTTTTTAAAAAAATAAAACTAAAATAAAATTAGATAATTATTTATTATTTAGGTAATAAATTATACAACCAGTAATGTAATGTTTCGACGTTATGTCGACTACACATAAAGGTCCCTTCAGCATGGTGTAAACATTTATTTTGTGTAGTAAAATTTCCACAACTGAAATTTGTTTGGTTATATTTTCCTAAATCGATAATGATAGGAAAAATACCTATTTCTAAACATTTTGATCGTAAAAAATCACTGTTTTTTTGTCTGATACATTTAGTTGATTATAATTTATCGGAGCCTTAAATAAAAAATCGTATCTCTGAGAGCCAATTTCGATCGTCATTTCCTTAGGGTGGAAACCCCCTAGGATATGAAATCCTTGTATGTCAATAAGACCGATTCTCATAGTGAATTATAATACAATGAGATAACTTTTTTTATTTTGAAAATTTATAGACAAGTTTTTAAATTTATAAGAGTGGGGGGAGTTTTATAGTAATTATTAATGAGAAAATTAAATCATATGTGTTCTACTAAAAACTCCTACATGAATTTTTTACCTTGCTTTTTAATAAATAATTTTTCTGACCCTCGTATCGCATATTTCTTATCCCATATTAATTGGAAAAAATTAACAAGACCGATTCTGCAATCAATGCTAACTAAGGGTAGACCGATTCTAGAATCAATTCCTAGATTCAAAGGCAAAATGATGGTAAGCCGTTTGTAGAATCAAGACAGAAAATGATGGTAAGCCGTTTCTAGAATCAAAGGCAAAAATTAAGGTGGACCGTTTCTGGTATCAAATTCTGAATATGTAATACGTGAACATGTATCGAGGGATGGGGGTCCAAGGGTGGAAGATTGTATTTTTGCAATGTCTAAAGGAAGAATGCTGATGAGTTGAAAGGATGGCACAATAAAGTTTGAAAATTTTGATTTAGACTGAAGATATTGTCATAAAAATGAGAGAATGGGTTGTTTTTTAAATAATAAATGTTATAGTACCTTTTACTTTTTGCATATGTATATATTAGAAAGTATAGTAGTTTAATAAACCTGCTCTCATTATGTAAAATCCAATAATATTACTATTTGAAACATGATGTAACCTTTAAAATAATTACTTCATTTTCCTTTCTAATAAATTATAAATTCAAAATAATGGTATATAAAGAATTTTCATAATTTCAAATTTACAGTTACAGTTTATTTGTATTAAGTTTAATATATAAGTGTAAATTATTATTAAGGTAATGATTTTTAAATTTTATTATTTTTAAATTTATGTAGACAATCTAATTTTAGATGGATTATGATCTTTTAGAAATCAACGAAACTGCTGAACTTGAATTCAAACCTAATTTCAAGTTGTCTGATTTACCATTAAATGAAAAATTTACTATTTGTTCATTAACATCTGTACAAACCAAATATGGGGAGAGTATTATAGTTGAACTAGAACGCAATGTGGTGTTTCTACCAAAACGTATGGTCCCTCTCTTAAAAGGAAAGGAAGCTAAATTCGAGAATAAGGAATATTGCTTGGTATACGAAGGCAGCAAAGAAGTTGGAAAGCTGAATCCAGCACAACTGTTCAAAATCGTTAAAAAGGATGAGTAAATAATGAATACCGAATTTTGCGATACATGTAAGATTTATTTTTGCTTTTGTAAAAAGTCAGTAAATTTGCATAATTTAAAAAAAAAAAAGATAGTTTTATGAATACAATTTCAAAAATAAATAAAACTAATCTATATAATCAAATAGCTAATACTAATTTATATTGTTCTGAAACTTTAAATAAAACACCTTCGCAGTTGAAAAATGAATTCAGAAAAAATATGTGATATTAGTGATGAAATAATTAATAAATTTAAAAATATTAAACATATCCTAAGTCAAGATTTTAGTATTAAAGAAAAAGAGGTTTGGCTTAAACATATAAAAAGTAATATTAAGTTATGTAACAAAGCTATTCGAAACTCTGACTTTTCAATTGGATCATTACGAAAATAACAAACAAATTTAGGTCGTTTAAAAGTTTTTCAAACATCTATTCAGAATTTAAGTCAAAATCATGTAGGAAAAGGGCTAAGTATTCTTTTAGACTGGTATAATATATTTCTGTAAGTGGTTTTATATTTTTATGGTAACATACATAGTCAATAACTACTTATTTATTTTTGTATAACAAGCAAGAAATAGGTACTTGTTTTCTTTTTGTATTTTAAAACATATTTCAGTTTTAATAGGCTGGAAAAAATGTTTCAAACAAGTTTTTAAGTGGGATTAAAATATCCTGGAAAAATATTTCTACAAGTACTTTTTATTTTGATTGAGATAGGGGGTACTGCTTTGTTGGGGGCAGCATATATAAAGGCATATTTTAACTTTGAAACTTATTAACATTTATTAAGTTTCGAGTATCGCTAAGTTTTGAGTATTGTGTGAAGTATCATGTCTAAAGTGAATGTATTAAGTAATGTTTTAATTACCAAACAAAGCTATCTGAGTGATGACAGTAGTGATTTCGAGGTTTTAAATGGATCCTTCAGTAACCTATTACCGATAGGTCATTAATGAAACCCAAACCATCAACATCGAACCCCGCAGTTCCAAAGCTAGTAGGACCTTCAAGACCCAATCCATTGACATCCAACCCATCAACATCCAGACCATCGACATCCAAGCCATCAACATTCAACCCCGTAGTTCCAAAATTAGTTATTGCCAAGAAATGTATTTCTAAAACTGATTTAAAACAGGACAAATACAGTGATGTATCAGATACCGACTTTCATAATAATTCAACGATGGTGGAGTTAGACACCACCGTATGTGAGGAAGAAGAAATTGAGAAACAGCAATCTACTGTGGCATATTTAGATAAATTGGAGCAATTTATCTCAGAAACAAAAGATTTTGTCAAAATAAAGCAAGAAAAAAGACTTCAATTATATAAAATGCTCAAAAAGTATCAGTCTAAAGTCAACAAAATTCAGAAAACACTGGATATTTTGGATTCCATTTTAGTAAGAGCAGTAAGGATCAACCTCTTAGAATAATCTTTTTATTTTAAAATAATTTTTTATTTAATTTTTCAATTTTTTTATTTTTTGTTGTATCTAGATGGAAAATAAAATAACCAAACTAAATACTGTATCTTTAATAGAAAAGGAAAACAAGAGAATCACCAAACTAAACGCCTTTATTCCGGATAAACCATACCGAATATTAGCAGCCAAAATAACTAAGGGTAAGTAAGGAAAGGCAGTTCTTCTAGAATTGGATGAGGAGGTAACCTTTATACCTCAAAGGGTAACTGAGACCTACAGAGACGCAATAATAGATCTGCCACTAAAGTACGCAGTAGTGTTCCGTAAGCTGGTGGACGTAGGAAAGCCAGAATTCAGATGAAATTGGTTAAAAATTTGGAAAAATCAAATCAATAGATGTATTAGACTATGTAATTTAGCTATTCGAGGTGCTGATTTAGCTATTGGTTCGTTACGAAAATTGCAAACTAATGTTGGTCATCTCATAAGGTTTAAAATTATTATTAAAAATTTTAATTCAATAGTCAGTGGGGGTCTTAAAAAGGATCGTAGTAATAGGGTTGTATGGAAATATAACTTCAGTATTTGTTAGATTGCTAAACACATGCAAAAATACCACGAATTCTGAATAAAAATTAATTTAACTGCAGCAATGGTATTTCCGGAGAATGCCTAACCGAAAAACGCTCTGCACTGACGTAATATCGGTAGCATATAAGCGAACACGCATGGGGGGGGGGGGGGGGGCATTTCACATTCGACGCTCAGGTTCATAACGCGACGCCCAGTAGTGCTGCTAATTTTGTTTCTCATGTAAGTAATTTTTTCATTTTTAAAAATCATTTTGTAATATCCAATTTAGTTTAATTTGATAGAAAAATGGCTGTTTTTTTCTTTTTTCATGATCATAGTTTAGTATTCGTTTTGAAACTTTTAATGTATACTATTTAAGTTGATAAATGGTTTTGTTTTTCATGGTCACAATTATTATTCGTTTTACTAATGAAAATAAATTGAAACAATTTTTATGAGTAGTTGCAAGTAGACATTTAGAATATTTTTTTTTCTTTATAGATGAATCTAATCGAATTAAACAAAGTATCTCTTGTAGAAAGGAAAGAGACGATTAAAATTTCTGAGTTGCCTCTAAATAAGCCCATCAAAATCAGCAAGGAAAAAATCGTTAATACCAAGTATGGAGACGCTGTTCTGTTGAAGTTAGTGGATAAAGCAATCTTCCTATCCCAAAGAGTAACAGAGACATATAGACCGCACTTTGACGAATTCGCTAATCAACTGTACAGTATTATTTACAGAAGAGAAATTGCCATTGAAAAACCGAGTCCACTTGCTTCCTTTGAAATTATCAAGCATTAGTGTAAATAAAAAAACAGAGAGAGGATAAGCATTTTTTTGTCCTTTTTTTTATTAAAGTCACAAAAAATGTCGAGTGTGATTAAACGTTCTTATAAACTGCTGGTAGCGATTAAAAAATTACGCAAAATTATTTTTGATAAATTTACTGCTAGAGATGCTGAGATCTGGTTAAAATTTAAATAAGCAAGTTAAAGCCTGTAATAAGTTTTTTGTTCTGACTGAGGAGGTACTAAGTACTTATGAAGGTAGGGGTAATTGTAAAGCATATAAAAGATATACTTTAACTTTGAAACCTTAGTAACATTTTAATAATTTCACCAACATAACAAATAATGGCCAAAATAAATATAATTAGTAACGTTAGATTAAACAATGAAAGTGATATCGGCAGTGACCTTGAAGTGCTGGACGGTTCGTTTTCGGACTTAAAACCTATAGGGTTTTCAACCTCGAAAAATTACGCGTCAACCTCCAAAGGTAGTGCCCAGTTTTCAAAACCAAGTGTACATAACCCAGTAATCCCAAAATTACTTATATCACCAAACAATTTGTTAAATGTAAACAAGAAAAAAGAAACCAACTTTACCGTAAATTGAAAAAATATCAACGAAAAGTTGACAAAATTCACAAAAAAATTAATTCTTTAGACGCTATTTTATTAAGAGCTGTTCGCATTAATTTATTAGAATAATAATCAAACATCTTTCTTCAATCATTTTTCTAAATTATACAATTTTTTTATACCTACATTTTTCACATACCTAAAACCTCAACCTCAGAGGAAAGTGCCAAGTTTTTAAAACCATGTGTACATAACCCAGTAATCCCAAAATTACTTATATCAGGGAAATGTATAAAAAAAGTGATTTAAAACAAGAACAATTTAGTGATATTTCCTCAGGCAAGGAAGATGATAATACAATCATTGATGATAGGGAAACCACTTTGTGTGAGCAAGAAGATATAGAAGAGCAGCAATCCAAAAATGCCTATTTGAATCGTTTAGAACAGTTTATAACAGACACCAAACAATTTGTTAAATGTAAACAAGAAAAAATAAACCTACTTTACCGTAAATTGAAAAAATATCAACGAAAAGTTGACAAAATTCAAAAAACAATTATTTCTTTAGACGCTATTTTATTAAGAGCTGTTCGCATCAATTTATTAGAATAATAATCAAACATCTTTCTTCAATCATTTTTCTAAATCATACAATTTTTTTATACCTACATTTTTCACATACCTAAAACCTTAACCTCAGAGGAAAGTGCCAAGTTTTTAAAACCATGTGTACATAACCCAGTAATCCCAAAATTACTTATATCAGGGAAATGTATAAAAAAAGTGAATTAAAACAAGAACAATTTAGTGATATTTCCTCAGATGAGGAAGATGATAATACAACCATTGATGATAGGGAAACCACTTTGTGTAAGCAAGAAGATATAGAAGAGCAGCAATCCAAAAATGCCTATTTGAACCGTTTAGAACAGTTTATAACAGACACCAAACAATTTGTTAAATGTAAACAAGAAAAAATAAACCTACTTTACCGTAAATTGAAAAAATATCAACGAAAAGTTGACAAAATTCAAAAAACAATTATTTCTTTAGACGCTATTTTATTAAGAGCTGTTCGCATCAATTTATTAGAATAATAATCAAACATCTTTCTTCAATCATTTTTCTAAATCATACAATTTTTTTATACCTACATTTTTCACATACCTAAAACCTCAACCTCAGAGGAAAGTGCCAAGTTTTCAAAACCATATGTACATAACCCAGTAATCCCAAAATTACTTATATCAGGGAAATGTATAAAAAAAGTGAATTAAAACAAGAACAATTTAGTGATATTTCCTCAGATGAGGAAGATGATAATACAACCATTGATGATAGGGAAACCACTTTGTGTAAGCAAGAAGATATAGAAGAGCAGCAATCCACAAATGCCTATTTGAATCGTTTAGAACAGTTTATAACAGACACCAAACAATTTGTTAAATGTAAACAAGAAAAAATAAACCTACTTTACCGTAAATTGAAAAAATTCAACGAAAAGTTGACAAAATTCAAAAAACAATTATTTCTTTAGACGCTATTTTATTAAGAGCTGTTCGCATCAATTTATTAGAATAATAATCAAACATCTTTCTTCAATCATTTTTCTAAATCATACAATTTTTTTATACCTACATTTTTCACATACCTAAAACCTCAACCTCAGAGGAAAGTGCCAAGTTTTCAAAACCATATGTACATAACCCAGTAATCCCAAAATTACTTATATCAGGGAAATGTATAAAAAAAGTGAATTAAAACAAGAACAATTTAGTGATATTTCCTCAGATGAGGAAGATGATAATACAACCATTGATGATAGGGAAACCACTTTGTGTAAGCAAGAAGATATAGAAGAGCAGCAATCCACAAATGCCTATTTGAATCGTTTAGAACAGTTTATAACAGACACCAAACAATTTGTTAAATGTAAACAAGAAAAAATAAACCTACTTTACCGTAAATTGAAAAAATATCAACGAAAAGTTGACAAAATTCAAAAAACAATTATTTCTTTAGACGCTATTTTATTAAGAGCTGTTCGCATCAATTTATTAGAATAATAATCAAACATCTTTCTTCAATCATTTTTCTAAATCATACAATTTTTTTATACCTACATTTTTCACATACCTAAAACCTCAACCTCAGAGGAAAGTGCCAAGTTTTCAAAACCATATGTACATAACCCAGTAATCCCAAAATTACTTATATCAGGGAAATGTATAAAAAAAGTGAATTAAAACAAGAACAATTTAGTGATATTTCCTCAGATGAGGAAGATGATAATACAACCATTGATGATAGGGAAACCACTTTGTGTAAGCAAGAAGATATAGAAGAGCAGCAATCCACAAATGCCTATTTGAATCGTTTAGAACAGTTTATAACAGACACCAAACAATTTGTTAAATGTAAACAAGAAAAAATAAACCTACTTTACCGTAAATTGAAAAAATATCAACGAAAAGTTGACAAAATTCAAAAAACAATTATTTCTTTAGACGCTATTTTATTAAGAGCTGTTCGCATCAATTTATTAGAATAATAATCAAACATCTTTCTTCAATCATTTTTCTAAATCATACAATTTTTTTATACCTACATTTTTCACATACCTAAAACCTCAACCTCAGAGGAAAGTGCCAAGTTTTCAAAACCATATGTACATAACCCAGTAATCCCAAAATTACTTATATCAGGGAAATGTATAAAAAAAGTGAATTAAAACAAGAACAATTTAGTGATATTTCCTCAGATGAGGAAGATGATAATACAACCATTGATGATAGGGAAACCACTTTGTGTAAGCAAGAAGATATAGAAGAGCAGCAATCCACAAATGCCTATTTGAATCGTTTAGAACAGTTTATAACAGACACCAAACAATTTGTTAAATGTAAACAAGAAAAAATAAACCTACTTTACCGTAAATTGAAAAAATATCAACGAAAAGTTGACAAAATTCAAAAAACAATTATTTCTTTAGACGCTATTTTATTAAGAGCTGTTCGCATCAATTTATTAGAATAATAATCAAACATCTTTTTTCAATCATTTTTCTAAATTATACAATTTTTTTATACCTACATTTTTCACATACCTAAAACCTCAACCTCAGAGGAAAGTGCCAAGTTTTCAAAACCATGTGTACATAACCCAGTAATCCCAAAATTACTTATATCAGGGCAATGTATAAAAAAAGTGATTTAAAACAAGAACAATTTAGTGATATTTCCTCAGACAAGGAAGATGATAATACAACCATTGATGATATGGAAACCACTTTGTGTGAGCAAGAAGATATAGAAGAGCAGCAATCCACAAATGCCTATTTGAATCGTTTAGAACAGTTTATAACAGACACCAAACAATTTGTTAAATGTAAACAAGAAAAAATAAACATCTTTTACCGTAAATTGAAAAAATATCAACGAAAAGTTGAGAAAATTCAAAAAACAATTAATTCTTTAGACGCTATTTTATTAAGAGCTGTTCGCATTAATTTATTAGAATAATAATCAAACATCTTTCTTCAATCATTTTTCTAAATTATACAATTTTTTTATACCTACATTTTTCACATACCTAAAACCTCAACCTCAGAGGAAAGTGCCAAGTTTTCAAAACCATGTGTACATAACCCAGTAATCCCAAAATTACTTATATCAGGGAAATGTATAAAAAAAGTGATTTAAAACAAGAACAATTTAGTGATATTTCCTCAGACGAGGAAGATAATACAACCATTGATGATATGGAAACCACTTTGTGCGAGCAAGAAGATATTATAGAAAAGCAGCAATCCACAAATGCCTATTTGAATCGTTTAGAACAGTTTATAACAGACACTAAACAATTTGTTAAATTTAAACAAGAAAAAAGAAACCAGCGTTACCGTAAATTGAAAAAATATCAATGATGAATTCAGAAAACAATAGATTCCTTAGATGTCATGTTAGTAAGAGCAGTTAGAATATATTTTTATTATTTGATTGATTTTTCATAGTAGCATTTCATATTTTGTTTTCAAAAAGTTTTTTGTACTTTGTGAATTAAATTAGCGTTTTTTCTTTAGAAGCTTATTGTATATTGTTAAATAAATTGTTTTTTAACTCATAAAACTTTGATTGTTTAATCTAATGTCATGTTGATTGTTTAATCATTGGAAACGGAGCGGAGCAAACGTCTGTGTAACCCCTGCTTCCTTTATTACGAGCAGACGGATGTGGAGAGAAATCCAAATGCAAGGTACACACATGAATATCAACATTTTGTTGTAGAAGGGGAAAATTTGGGGGACCAGCAACTTGTGATATTTGCTATAACTTTATTGTATCACGTTTTACATACACTATGTCATAAATGTGTTTTTTTTTAACTGTATGTAGTGTTGTAATGTTATTTTATAGCTTAATTTTCAATAGTACACCTTATTTAGGCACACTAGTATTAGGACTTCAAATGTAAGGGAGAGTTGGGTAATGGTGCGCGGCGGGTAATCGTGCGCTCCAACTTATTTTGAATTTCGCGGCATATACAGGTCAGTTGAGCGATAGCGCAGGGTACGACACGTCACGCGACTTCCGAGTGCAATCGGACGTGATGCCAGTACGCACACGACCGAGGTGAAAGCACATGGTCGGTTTGTTTACTTTTTTTTGTAATTTTTGGGTGCTCGAACATAAGGCGGTGAGTCCACAATTTTTATCCATTAATTTCGCATGAGGTATCTCTTTAAAATGTAGTGTTTAAGGAATGTTTCAGTATTGTCCAATTTCAATTAAATTAGTTTTTTTCTATGAAAAATTTGGCATTTATCCAAAACAAACACAGAAGGGTAATCGTGCGCACTAGTGCGCACGATTGCCCCTCACGTAGTTGAATAGTAGCAAATATTTATTTTGAATTTTGATTCCAGATGCCTCAGAAGTACACTCGTAAGACAACGATCCTTTCCTACACAGCCGAAGATCTGCAAAACGCCCTGGATGCAATAAGAAATGATGGCAGAAAAATCAGAGAAGTGGGAAGATGTTTCAAAATACCCGAATCGACGCTGAGAAAAAAACTCTCAGAAGATGATCTGAAGCTACCTCGTCTAGGCCGTAAAACTGTATTCACCCAAGATACTGAAGTCGAGTTGAAGGAATATATTCTGTTGCTTTCTAAATTATTCTACGGATTGACTCCTGGTGGGCTCAGAAGGCTAGCATTTAGGTATGCAGAGCATCACTCACTTAATCACAATTTTAATCGACAAAAGGGTCTTGCTGGAAAAGCATGGCTTTATGGTTTTCTGAAAAGATTTCCTGAGATAAAACTTAGGCAGCCGGAGGGAACCAGTTTGAATCGGATCGCATCCTTCAATAAAGAAGCTGTGGAACTATTTTACTCCAATCTTCAGATTCTGATGCAGAAATTCAAGTTTGAACCAAGCAGAATATTTAACATGGACGAGACTGGAATAACAACAGTCCAAGCTAAATCTCCAAAGGTTTACGGAGCCAAAGGAGCAAAAAAAGTTGGTTCGGCTATTTCTGCTGAACGAGGAAGAACTATAACAGGTGTCTTTTGTGCCAGTGCAGCAGGAAATTACATTCCTCCTATGCTTATTTATTCTCGGAAAAGGATGCCAGCAACTCTTCAAAAAAACGGCCCCGTGGGGGCCCTTTATCGATGTTCGAAGAATGGATGGACCAATTCTGAGCTATTTCTGGACTGGTTATCTCACATGGCAAAGCACTCAAAACCTACAGCTACCGACCCCATACTTTTGATTTTAGACAACCACTCAAGCCACATTTCGATCTTCGCTTATAATTTCTGTAGAGAAAACAATATCCATATGGTGTCTCTTCCACCCCACACTTCGGATCACCTTCAGCCGCTGGACTTGACATTTTTTAGTCCATTGAAGAACGCTCTTTACCGAGAATATGATCTGTACCTCTCAACAACTGGCCACCAAAAAATTACAGAGTATGATATAGCTGAACTATTGAACAAGGCCTTCATGAAAGTCGCGACGATGGAGAAGTGTGTTTCAGGCTTTCGCACTGCGGGAATCTGCCCATTGGATCCGGACAAGTTCAAAGAAGACGATTTTGCTCCTTCCAAGCATGTAAGAGAATACGCAATAGAAGGCTGTTCTGCTGATGCTGATGACTCTGCTGTATCTGGAGCTAAAGCTGCTAATTCATTGCCCGATATTGGTACAAATTCTTTAATCGATTTGCACGTCTCTCAGCCTAGTACATCCAAAGATAATTCTTTTCTGGTCCTGGCTCCTATACCGAAGAAACAGGTCAACAAAGAAATAAAAAGAAAACCACCCAAAAAGCAGAACTCAAAAATCCTTACAAGCACCCCTATCGGGAAAGAATTAGAAGCGGCTGAAGAAAAAAAGAGATTGAGGGAAGAAAGTCTGAAAAGAAAAAATTATGACAAAACGGACAAAAAGAAATTGGTCCGCAGGTGCTTCAGCAGTGAAACCACAAGCAACAATAAACTCAAAGGAAAAAAGAAACTGAAGAAAGATGCAGAATCTGACTCATCAGACGACTCCGTGGATGAATATTTGTCGGACATATGTGACGTCGACGAACTGGACGATGTTGAACTAAGCTTCATACCTCCTTCGCTGCCAAATCCTTCGAGCCCCAACGAAATTTGTCGCATATGTGGGGAATTTGGCAAAAACGAAGTATGGTACCGCTGTGTGTTGTGTGCTTCATGGAACCATGCGGCGTGCACAGGTGCAGACACGGCAGAAAACTATAAGTGTGACTATTGCTCATAAAACAATTTTGATTTCATGTTAACTTTTAGAAAATAAACTTGATTTGTGAAAAGTATTGTAATTTTTTCAGAGCGCACCATTCCCAAACCCATGCGCATCATTAACCGCCGGGTCGGGTAAATGTGCGCAAATGCATTTCCACATATTTCAAATTTATACTCCTTACGTCAATACTGTATGCAAATATTGTTTTACTTACAATAAAGTAGAAGAATCAGTGACTCTGAATTTGTCCTTAAAGTTAGAAAACCTTCATTCTTATTGAGACAAACACATTTTCTGCTTAACTGCGCACCATTTCCCAACCCTCCCTTACTAAAGAAATGTATGTAAATGGGATCAATAAACGTATTGTATAATTATTTTATGTTAATGATTATTTTAACTCTATATTTATTTTAATGTTAATTTTAGTCTAATTTAAAATGTAATTTTAATTATTTTTCACATTTTGTAACCTGACTTCAAATGTACTTAAAGTATGTAAAGTGGTCAATAAACATTCTATATATTTATCTATAATAATTATTAGTATTATCATTTTCCTTATAATGATAAATGCATTGAGATTTATATTGATGAAATTGGAGTGTATGTTGGAGAAGGTGAAATACACTACATTTCTAAAAATAATCATTTTTTTTGTATTTATATAGATATTTTTATTTTATTATTAAAGATCTTAACTCAAATAAACAGTACGAGTCAACATCTACTAATTGAAAGTGTTGAGCGGAAATATCAGATTATGTTATGCCCTTCTATTGAACAAGTAATCATATATTGAGGGTAGATTAGATATCGCAGCTAGTATATAAGTGTTTAAACAAGTGTTATATTCAGTGTACATGTTGTAGATGAAAGTAAACCACTATCTAAGTGCATTTTGAGGATCCAACAGGCTCTGGTCTCATAGGGAACAGAAGATGCTACTAAATGGAATGAACGTTTAGGCTCCTCTTTACGCTTACGGTTTTTCATCATTGTGAATTTTTAAATGTATCTTTAGATAACTTAATTAAACTTTTGGAACAAATGTAACACGAACAAAACACATGTAGTTTTTTATGCCGCCTCCGAGACTACCAACGACATATGTGCCTATATTCCCAGACATTTGCTGGCGTTGTGGCCAGCGAGGCCACACCAGGGAGTGTTGTAGAGGACCAAGGGTCCTGTTTTGTTCCCACGTAAAAAAACCACATCCTCTTAGTTTGTGTCATTTATTTAAATGCAAGACTATGGAAGATAGAAATAAAACAGTTACAAGAAACTCGTAGTCCATTTGTTCCCGGACAATTGATGTGGGTAAAACTTAAAGGATACTGGTATGAGAAAGGGTCAGCTTGTGTAACAATGATGAATTCACTAGAGTTGGTACACAGTAGAAGAGGGCAATAAGAGCTTCAGATTCAGCAAATATGATTCTATAGATGTTTTTTTATTATTAAAGAAAGAATGTTATAAATGTGCTTTTTTACACAGTATATAGTACTGTAATGTTTTAGTTTATAAAGAAGTACATTAGCAAATCTAAATTTACAATTTTATAATAGAAACTCTTTCTTGAACTATTGCTAACAACTCTATGGAAAATTGTCCAACTAACCGACATGCCATATACATATGCTCTTGCAAAGTCCTTGGATATACATCAAAGCATCCGCAGAATACTAATAGTTATTAAGGAAGGATAACACATCAGGAGAGATATTTTTAACATTTAAAAATTGTTCTACTTTCTGCAAAAGAGAGATAAATAAAAATTGCATCACGTCTAGTGAGATGAGACTATATTGTAATATAACGGAAGCTAATCTATTCGAGACAATATTTAAATACTTCCCACAACAAACAATGACTCTAAGCGAGGATGAATTAACCAAAAGAGTTTTAAATATGGCAGCATCTGATATTTGAGAGAAACGCATTCCAATTTACATGAGTATAGACTTCAAATCATGGAACATACACAGGCAAACTCATCCCAATTTATATGAGTATTGATTTTAAGTCCTGGAATATACACAGGCAATATAGAAATCAAGTTTAAAAAATTATACAATATTATACTTTGTTAATACTAATTTTTTTGAATGGTTTTTCTCTAGTGTGAATTTTTAAATGTATCTTTAGATGAGACTGACATTTGTTAAAAAAATAACACACGAACGGTTTTTTATCAGTGTGAATTTTTAAATGTATCTTACGATTAGACTGCATTACATTTTTGAAATAAATTTCACTGGAACGGTTTTTTATTAGTGTGAATTTTAGTAAAAAAATAGGCTGTGTTCAGGGTATTTTTTTTTTTTTTGAATTCGTAAGTTTGGTGTTTTTCAAAAAATTGGGTAGCAGGCTTATAGAAACCCGCCTGTAATACAGAAATGGGTGACCTGTGACCCCAAATCAATGGTTTTTCATCAGTGTGAATTATTAAATGTCGATTTAAGATAGAATTACTATGCTTAAAAGTGATGAAGTGTGAAAATAATAACTGGAAACTGAATAGCAGCTTTATTGAAAATGGGGTACGAGCTGAAAACGAGTTGCATGCATGTAAGTCCGTTTGTGTTGCCCAACAAACTCTATTATTAAAAAAAAAAACGAATATCTTTCCGAAGTAATCGCAAACCAAAGCGAAAAAATTGATTTAATGCGAAAAAAAAAATGATATTTTGAATAAAAATATAACTAATTTTTCCCAAAATATAATAAAATGAAAAAATAAAAGATTTAAATATTGATATTATAATAGAGAAAGAAATAATTAATAATGAAAATGATTTGATGCTAGTCGAAAAATTTTAAGAAAATGTAGAAAACAAAGAAAAGCTAAATAAAAAAAAGTCGATTATAAAAATTTAGATTACCTTGTAAATTATTAAAATTATTTAATGTAGTATTTTATGTTTTAAATTTGAATTATTTACCACATCACCCACGCAAGACTTGTAATAAAATTTTACCAATTATGCATTATGTAGATGATATTGATTTTCTATATAAGCAACAAGCAACGCATTTATTTTTTTTTTAAATATAATCATGCATTGTATCGGGTGAGTATTAATATTATTGTTATATCAAGTTTTTATTATCTATCCATTAAATTTTTTAATTTTTTCAAAAAATTGGAAATTTTGCAGTTTCAACTTCTGAAGTTGGAACTAAATGGGTTTTTAAAGAAAATGGGGTACATTTAATTATTTTAAAAACTAAAAGTAAATAAATTAAATAATTCTATTAATATTTATAATAAAATATATATAATTTTTAGATGATGCATTACTGTTATGCGATTTCGATGATAAGTAAATTTCTTTAAATTGGAGTATATTTTAATAAAAATTTAATAATTTTAGAGAAACCGAAATTGTTACACAATATCAGTAAGTCTGTGAATAGTGCAACTAAACTATCCATTACATTTTGTATTTTTTAGACTCCTCAATTCAGATTTAAATTTTGAAAATCCGGAGGTCTGGGGGTAGATATTTTCTAAATCATTTTTATTTTTTTTTTTTTTCATTTTGAAAGTTTTTAGAATTTATCAAAAAATCGGGGAAAAAATATATACAGATGCGGAAATGGGCGAAAAAATAGAGATAAATAATGGAACTATTATAAAGCAAGAAAACAGAATGAAAGTTGTAACTTGATTAAAACCAAACATTATGACGTATGTAAAATTTATTTCAGTTATAAAAATTAAAACTAATTAGGTATATTAATTTTAATCCATTGTAAGTTTCACAAAAATCACAAAAGCAGGTATCTTCTCTTTATTGGTAATATATTTCTGCAAGTAATTTTTATTTTGAGAACAAACTTGCGGGAAAATATTGTAGCAAGTACTTGACTAGTTTCGTTCTGGGTTAAAATCTAGACATAGCAACTACTTGTTGTTCTAACTGAGAAGGCACGAAGTACTTATGAAGGGTGGGGTAATTGTAAAGCACATAAAAGATATACTTTAACTTTGAAACCTTAGTTACATTTATTAACTAAGTAGATGCCATGAATAAAATTAAGATTATTAGTAACGTTATATTAAACAATGAAAGTGACATCCGACATCCAAATCTTAGATGGATCATTTAGTGACTTAAAACCAATTGGATACTCAACCCCCAGAAACCAGCCAACAACTTCAAAAAGTATTCCAAAATTAATAATTGCAGGCAAATGTATTAGAAAAACTGATTTGAGGCAGGAGAAGTATAGCGATATTTCTTCATCCGAGGAAGATAATAATATTCATGAAAATTCAACCATAGAAGACATCACACTCTATGAACCAGAGGACCTTATTGCTGAACAAGAATCGTCCAATGAATATTTAAATAAGTTGGAGCAATTCATCATAGACACCAAAAAGTTTGTAAAACAAAAAAAAGCGAAAAGGTATAATTTATATAAAAAATTAAGAAAATATCAAAGACGTGTCTCTAAAATTCAGAAAACAATAGATGAAATGGATGCTATATTATTGAGAGCAGTCAGGATTAACCTATTGGAATAATTCTTTTCTATTTTTTAATTATAAACATTTTTCATGTGCTATTTCAAAATTAATGTTAAGTTTTTATCGAACCCACAGTTTCAAAATCAAAATAAAGATTATTAGTAACGTTAGATTAAACAATGAAAGTGACAGTGCTTCCGACATCCAAATCTTAGATGGATCATTTAGTGACTTAAAACCAATTGGATACTCAACCCCCAAAAACCAGCCAACAACTTCAAAAAGTATTCCAAAATTAATAATTGCAGGCAAATGTATTAGAAAAACTGATTTGAGGCAGGAGAAGTATAGCGATATTTCTTCATCCGAGGAAGATAATAATATTCATGAAAATTCAACCATAGAAGACATCACACTCTATGAACCAGAGGACCTTATTGCTGAACAAGAATCGTCCAATGAATATTTAAATAAGTTGGAGCAATTCATCATAGACACCAAAGAGTTTGTAAAACAAAAAAAAGCGAAAAGGTATAATTTATATAAAAAATTAAGAAAATATCAAAGACGTGTCTCTAAAATTCAGAAAACAATAGATGAAATGGATGCTATATTATTGAGAGCAGTCAGGATTAACCTATTGGAATAATTCTTTTTTATTTTTTAATTATAAACATTTTTCATGTGCTATTTCAAAATTAGTGTTAAGTTTTTATCGAACCCACAGTTTCAAAATCAAAATAAAGATTATTAGTAACGAAAAAAATGAATTCCAATGAAATTGGTTCTACAAGCGATGAGCTCATTAAAAAATTTAAGGAGGTAGAGTGTGAAATTTTAAATAAAACTAAAAATTTGTCTCCTTCAGAGACAGAAATTTGGAAAAATCAAATCAATAGATGTATTAGACTATGTAATTTAGCTATTCGAGATGCTGATTTAGCCATTGGTTCGTTACGAAAATTGCAAACTAATGTTGGTCATCTCATAAGATTTAAAATTTTAATTCAATAATCGGTGGGGGGAGTCTTAAAAAGAATCGTAGTAAAAGGGTTGTATGGAGAGATATAACTTCAGTATTTGAAAGTAGGATTCGTACGGGGATAATAATAAATAAAACTCATAAAGATATCATTCAGTTTTTAAATGATGCTTTTTATTTATTTAAAAATAGAATTGAAAATATTTTTTAAAAAATGCCAATGATAAAAGTGAATACATATTTAAGAGGGGAATTTATAAAGAAAACAGGGGAGACAGAGGTACGAGAAAAAAAATATTTTAATACCAAAAATGAAATAATAGATTTAGGAACTGATTTAGATCACTGGTTTGAAGTTTTCGTAAAAGAAAAATTTTTAAATAAGTTGTCTGAATTTCAAGAAAAAGATAGTAACTGGGCTCTAGATCAAATTAATTCAGTAGAAATAAATATAAACAAATTTGAAATGGGTATAGGATATTCATCTTTCATTGATCTACCTAATGAAATTGCTAAAAAACGAGCATGTATTAATATTAGAAACACTGATCATGCATGCTTCGCATGGTCGATAGTCTCAGCTTTGTATCCTACTAAAAATAAAACCGGTAGTTTTAAAATTAATAACAATAGACGATTAGGAAAACACCCTGTGTGAACAAGATGATATTATTAATTAACAACAGTCGACAGATGAATATTTGACTAGATTGGAACAATTTATAACAGATACTAAAGAATTTGTAAAACTTAAACAAGCAAAGAAGAATCTTTTATATCGAAAACTAAAGAATTATCAACGTCGTGTTACAAAAATTCAATCAACGACCTATTCATTAGATAACGTAAACGTAAGTTATGTTTCTACCAAAACGAATAAATTCTGTTCTGAAGTGGCAGGAATACCAGCTTGCGAAAGGGAAAATTTTGCTTGATATACGAAGTAACAAAAGAAGATGGAAAAGTAAATCCTGCCGAAAAATTTAAAATCCTTAAGAAAGCAGAATAATGAATACACAGTATTGTGAAAATTGCAAGAATTATTTTTATTTTTGAGAAAAATCTGTAATAGTGTATTCATTTTTATCAAAACTCTTTCAATTCCAAGATTTAAATTCTAAGGAACCGTATCCAAAATTAGGTGAGCTTCCAAAATTAAGTGAGCTTCCAAAATTAGGTGAGTTTCCAAAATTAATTAAGTCTTTTACATGAAAAAGGCATACTTTCACTGAATCTTGGTAACATTTTAAATACTTATAATGGCTAAAATACAAATAATTAGGGATGTTCTATTAAACAATCAAAGTGATATCGGCAGTGACCTGGAAGTGCTAAAAAGTTATTTTTAAGTAGTATAATCAATCCATAGGGTCTTCAACTTCAAAGATGGACTGCTAAGTTTCCTAATCAAATTGCATCTAACCCAGTAATCTCCAAATTAGTTATATCTAAAAAATGTATTAAGAAGGTGGATTTAAAACAGGAAAAGTACAGTGATATTTCCTCAGACGATTTAGAAAGCACCCTGTGTGAACAGGAAGATATAATCAATGAGCAGCAATCGACAAATGTGTATTTAAAAAGATTATAGCAAATATTTTTTTAAAAAAAAATTAGTTGGAACTAATTGAACACCATACAATTATTTGTCACCATCCATCCGTAGTTAATCCTGAAGAAGTTTTAAAAGAAGAGTACGTCGAACAGGTATACTGCGCACATTGCGAGCAACGGTGCATAAAGTACAATACGTAGAGATCGAAGATTGCAAATCTTGTCTCTCAAAATACACAAACGAGGTATTAACAGCAGAATTTCTTACTAATGGCGGAAATGACTAAAGATACTTTAAATTTAATTCAATAAATATGACAGACTGCGATGGAATTGTGGTCTCTGTTAAAGAATTGTTCGAAGAAATGGCTGCTACGAGGAACAAGAATTATTCACGACGTTATGCCAAACATCGATGAAAAAACAACATATTTATTTAGTAGATATCTTTCAAAAAAATTTAATGGAAGACTCTTGGGTCATTCATACCGACCATGCGCAAACCATCCACGACTGTATGTACTCCGGAAACAAATGTAGATGTGCCAGACTTGGATGCTTGCATGTCAAAATTGGGTCTAGACGGTTTTATAGATTCTATTGCTTCAGTCCCAGATACCTCTACAATCTCACAAAGTAGGTAACCAGTTTTTAACGAAAAACGTGTGGAGTATTATTAAAATGAACTGCATTAATATATAAAGAGAAAAACTACTAATAATAATATTTAAAATAAAATAATTTGTTTGATATGTGGTTGTTGTTTCTGCTTTTGCAACGTCTCCACAACTTCAGTAATATTTCAGTATAGTATATTATGATGGAGTGTTCAGGGTTAGTTTAGTTATAATTTTTAAAACTTTATTTAACAATAGATATTTTAGATAGTTGCAAAAAATTGGCGAGTTAGAGTACTCTAACTCACCAATTGGAAAAACATGGGTGTTTTTAAAGGAGAGCGCTATATTTATTAAAAAAGTAAAAATCTAGATCTTTTTGGTAAGCTAAATTTAAAACAAATTTTAAATTAATATTAAATTTTAGGTATCCATTTTATTATATTTTAAAATAAAGGCATAAAAATATAAATTTAAACATTTTAGTGTCAGAACAATCGACGTATCGAAAATGTAAGGTTTTTTTAATATGTAAATTGGCTAATTTATTTTAGGTTAAATGATGATGCTGAGTAAGTTATATGTTTATTAGATTCAAATTGTCCACGACTGTTCCTACGCCAGTGGAAAATGCAGATGTTCCAGAATCCAATGTCTGCCAACCAAGGGAAAATCTCGAAGACATCATCGAAGCTATTATTTCTCTATGAAAGGAAAATAAAAACGGATGCCGTGCAAATAGTAGACGAAATTAGGTTAAGAACACTAGAGGTTTTCCTATTGTGACGATGAAAATTATCTAGTACGACTAGAAAATAAGAGCAGTGATCTTTCTAAAATACACATCAGAATGATCGAGGCAGCTGTTTTTTAGAGTAAAATTCAACCTTGAATAACTTTTAATTTTTGTTTAATTCAGATTTCGGCTATGGATAAGTCATTCGTGTTTAGAAGTTCCAAATAATCTACTAGCGCGGGAGTCGCTCCTGTGAGTTTGACTTAATACAAGAATTAGAAGTAAGTAATTTTTTTGTTTTAGTTTTTATTGAATTAAATTCGCCAAGATGTGCAATGCAGACCTTTGAAATACCATTTAATAAAATTTTGCTGCCATTACCTTTTCAAGAGGAATATAATTTGAAACCCATTCTCACCTATGATGGACCAGGAGAGCCTACTTTTCCCTGGTCATTCCCGCACCAGGATTTACTGGGCCATTTCAGTTGCGGGGATGATGATGCTAATTGCAGCTATTATTATCATTTTTACGTTTCTGGGGAATTAAGTCCGCCTGAGAAACCCCAACTATTACTATGTGTTAATTGTTATAATTCACCAATCGAAAATAACATTGTTCTTAAGCTCTGTCAATTATTTGATAACTTATAATGTGATTTTGTTCATAAACATAGTGATCATCATATTCATTGTTTTGTATGCAAAATGGATTCAATTAATTAAGCATTAAGCATGTCCTATTTTTGGTATGCTACATTTAAATGTAGGTATGCATTATTGGAGTAGTATTTTAAGTATTTAAATGTTTCTAACAATGAATATAACATTATATTTTTATTTAGATACTATTAAAAGATGTCTGAAATTCAGAACAGTCCGCCAGCGAGTCCAATAACGGAAGAAAGTTGTCAACTGGATTGTCTGCTGAATTTACTCGAATTGATATGGCCGATGCAGGGCCTTCTACTTCAAACTATAATTCAATTGTTGGAGATGACAGTAATTGTTTGCCAAAAGGAACAATATCTCAACGGCAAACGTCTCTTAAAGACTTTTTTACCAATTTTAACGAAACTGAAGAAAACGAAAACATCAGCAATATCAACAATTACCTTCGAGGAATTCAAAGTTATATTAAAGGAGAACGCATTTTACATGACGTTTTGCCAAACATCACTAGAGAGCAAGCTACTTACTTTCTTGAAAGAAGTAATTATTAAAAATAAGAAAAGAAAAGTTTCAGTAAGAAAGAAATTAGCCATAGCTATGTCTCTTTGCGACAAAGCTTTTAGAAGAGATTTTGTTGGTAGGGTATTAACAAAGATTAGTCCTGGATCAGTCGGATATAGAGATGTAACTTATAAGCCTACTCGAGCTATATATGTATTACCTTTAGGTACTATTCATGCTCAAATAGCAGTAGCTTCACATTTAGTTAACTACGCTGGATCTGGGGCTCATAGAGCTGATAAACCTATAGATGCGTCTCATTTCGCTACGGGTAGTTCATCTACTTCTGGTGTTAAGAGTATTTGACAATTATGAAGTTATTAGAGACAGCGGCAATCCTAGAATTCTATGTATTGATTCTGATTTAAGTGCTTTTGATTCACATGCTGTGTTTTTGTGGCGCTGGGAAACAGTAACAAAGTCTAACCAAGTTCAGTATTGCGTGTGTTATACAGGTAAAAAAATATTTGTTTGTATTCTACCACGGCTCAAGCTCAGAGATATACTAAATATATTATAACCAAATGTAGTGTTTGCGCCAAATCAAAACATTGAGTAAGTTTTTGAAGATAAAGTTTAATAAATTTTGATTTTGTTTTAATAGCACAAGCCGTTAATGATATTGTTCGGGGGGGCGCATGATAGGATGGTACCCCCGCAAGCGGTTTTGTTGGGGGTATGTGGGGGACGGCGGCTGTATGCTATCGATGGTGCATGGGTGGCCGTATGGGTGATGCGAATGGTAGCTTATAAAATTATATTAGCCTGCAGTACAGAAATGGGTGGCCTGTGACCCCAAATCAATGGTTTTTCATCAGTGCGAATTATTAAATGTCGATTTAAGATAGAATTACTATGCTTAAAAGTGATTTCTGACACAGTTGACCGGGATTATATCAGTAATGATGAGAGACGAGAACATTGATCCAGTATATCAGACGGAGTTCTTGGATGGATTAGACGACAAAGAGACAGACGTGATAAACACATTGCCGTTTTGGCAGAGCATTTCCTTCTACAATTTCAAGAAACATTGCGAAGAGGCCAAACAAGAATTGTAAGAGAATCACTTAATCCCAATACTTAAAACATTCCAGGAGAAATGGAGAGGATACGTGCAATCCTAGACACACCGAGCCCTACACCTACTGGCATATCATCCTTGCCTGTCCAGGGAGACACTACTGCTTTAGATGCTACATCCTTTTAATCAGAGGACGGACTTGCAGGACTGCTAAACTTTCATATTACGCTGAGAGATTGGAACCGTATCTTCGAGTATCTCCGTTCAGACGGGAGATTCATTCAGCACATATCAAGCGAAATTACCAGTTACAGCAGACTACGTGGAATTCAATACGTTCCAGACGATATACTACGTGGGATGTCAAGATGGAAGGAACCGGTGGAGGGTTGCCAAGAAGCGAGTCAAAGCCGCAGTCACCGTGTCTGAGATGATAATGTTCAATTCAGTCCTAGACAAGATAGCGAACAGGATAAAAAACGCGCCAAACCTACAATTAAAGCAAGGTATGAGGACCTCGAATCAATGATTGTAAGATATGCAAACTGTTACCTGTTAAAAAAAAATACCACACGAACGGTTTTTCATCAGTGTGAATTTTTAAATGTATCTATAGATGATTCTACTTATTAAATTTTTGGAAGAAATGTACCACGAACGGTTTTTCATTAGTGTGAATTATTAAATGTCGCTGTAAGATAGAATAACTAATTTCTTTTAACGGTTTTTTATCAGTGTGAATTTTTAAACGTATCTTAAGATTAGACTGTATTAGATTTTTGGAATAAACTTCACAGGAACGGTTTTTTAATAGTGTGAATATTGGTAAAAAAAAATAGGCTGTGTTCAAGGTATTTTTTTTTGAATTCGTAAGTTTGGTGTTTTTCAAAAAATTGGGCAGCAGGTTTCTAGAAACCCGCCTGTAGTACAGCAATTGGTGACCTGTGACCCCAAATTAACGGTTTTTCATCAGTGTGAATTATTAAATGTCGATTTAAGATAGAATTACTGAGTTTTTTGAATAGTTTATTATCAGTGTGAATTTTTAAACGTATGACTGTTCATGACATTTTTTAGAAACACATGTAACACGGTTTTTCATCGGTGTGAATTTTTAAATGTATCTTTGGATTAGACTGTTTATTACATTTTTTAAAATAAATATCACACGGTTTTTTATTATTAAATAATTCTTAATCTCATCGTTTTAAAATATGATAGGCTAGTAATAAAATCCATATCGATTATTGTAATCGATCAACCGCGATTTGCAATAAAATCAACCAGTATTATTGAAGATAGACTAGTTAGTATAAAATCGAAGTTATTTTATATAAGATTGAGTTGCGATAAGGTCGACCAGTAATTGAGACTGAAGATCGACTAGTAATAATATCGAAAATCAATTAATAAGACAGACGGGTAATAATAATATAGTGTATTACCAGACGTGATATATAATACAGAAAAGAAAATCAACGAAAAATAAGAGATTTTCTAACAAAACTACCATTAAATGATTCTGATTATCCCTTTCTCCAAAGGGGTTGGTTACCGCAATCTCGAAAGGGATAACAGGCACGATTTATAGTAGAGAAACGTTGGAAATATCGAAACTAAGGAAAATGTTGGTATTTCGAGCCGGATTTAAACCAGCTACCTATGAATATTAAAGCCAGAAGAAAATAAAGCAAAAAAAACATAACTACCTAATTACTTGAAATACAAAAAGAATAGGATCCACAGGGATGCCAAATAAAAAATAAATAAGTCAAATTTAAACAAATTAAAAAATGTTTCGTCTAGAACGAAATCGATGCTACCCCCCCTCGATAATCTCGTAGACGTACCGCCTTTTTGGCATCATTTTTTTATGCGGTACAAAATCGCTGCTACACTTGAAGATCTGCTACTCTCGAAGGTCTTGTAGACGTACCGCCTTTTTGGCATCATTTTTTTTATGCGGTACAAAGTCTCTGCCGCGCTCGATGATCTTGTAGACGTGAAGGTCGGAACGATGATAGTATAGGGATATTTTAACCTACCAAGATGGATTAAAACAAGTAGACATATTATATATTTATGTAATTTTTTTTAATAGTGTAATTACTATTAGAAAAAATTACAAATATCAACGAATAACTGTATAAGGGAAGATTAATTATTGTATTTTAAAGATTTTGATAAGATCGGTTCATATTAAGAAGATCGATACGTAATAAGATCGATCCTATTAAAAAGATCGATTTATATTATTTAGATCAATTATAATAAGATCGATCCGTAATAATAAGATAGATTCGTAATAATAAGATCGATTCGTAATAATAAGATCGATCTGTTATAATTTCATCAGTTATTCATTGATGCGTCTTCCTCCCCCAATCCCCATATTATTCTTTATTACGAGTTTGACATAGAATACATAAAATGTACAATAATAAAATTGTCGTAACAATTTATAAAGTGTTTCTAATGCAGCAGGGTCTTCATCTCGATAATGTGTATCTCCCTCCTGCAACAAAAAAAAATTATTAATACAAAAATACATATTTATAAATAATAATAAACTTGATTTGCAACTTCAATTTTTTTATATAGATATAAAACATGAGAAAAAAGAAAACATTAGCCAAAGAAGGCTGCAAAAAGGACTGGTGAACAGTAGAAACTGATCAAAGCACCAGCCCTGAAATATGTCCAACGCCACAAGACATCGTACAAATACAATATGCTTTTTTTTTAACAAAATATGAGTATTCTAAAGAAATTGTTCAAGACATTTCTTTAAAACGTTCTGGGATATCATTGTACAAAGCGCAAATGTTATAGGTGAAAGACCGTCTGAAAATAAAAGTATTACGTATTGGAGGTGAGATACGACCACAAAAACATAGATTTATGAACATCAGAATGATACCTTATTTTAGTAAAAAGATATGGACGAGATTTATTTAAAATAATAGAATAAAACAGATTTGCTGAGTGTAAGACTCGAATTTCCGTATTCCATATGAAAAGATTTCTGTACTTTCTGAATTCTAGTTAAGTCTGAGCTATCTAAACAGGGTCCATACCCCGGAAGCACACCAAATCCTTTGGATGTCTACTGGACATCCCAATATCAATACCAGAATTATTTCCTTTTTTAAGAATAGCCCGCCTGGCTTTTATTCCACCTAGTCCCTGAACTAGGTACTACAGCGACCTTTGATTTTGCTTACTAAGTATAGATGGCGATACCACTTTCGCTTGTTGAATATCTACTCATGATCAACCCGTCGTAATTGAGTTCGACCGAAATTGGTATTGCAATCAGACTCTATTAGACTGGAGTCGAGAATTTCTATTTATTGCAGAAGAGTCCTAATAAGGACGAAACCGGTCCAATAATGTCACATTTGAGTTTGGAATTATTTCTTTTTATCTATAGGATATAGCCATTGGTTACTTATGAACCTCTACTACAGATACCAATAAAATATTTTGCTGAATATCTATAGAATATCTTCTATATCCTGGGTATAGACGGACATTTGGATATCCATATTAGATTCACTGGATATATATAAAATATCTTGTGAATATATTGGATATCCACAAAATATATTCTGTGGATATCTCTGGGAATTTCTTGTATTGTCTGGGAGATACCCATTAGATATTTTGCTGGTTATCCATAGGATATCTTCTATATTTTGGATATAGACGGACATTTAGATATCCATATTAGATCCACGGAATATTTCTGATATCCTGTGGATATATTGGATATCCACAAAAGATATTCTGTGGATATCTCTGAGATTTGGTGTGTTGTCTGGGACACTGCATCACAAAAGTTAAAATTACTTAGAACCAGGGAATCTGTTAATAATATTTTTGTGTAAGAATATGTCGATGTGGGTGAAGTATTTTTAGATTCATATAAGCTGTTTAAATGCACTTGTTAACGTGAAGTTTAAACCTCAAGTCATTATCAATTACTAAACAATAGTTATTTATTTATAATAAAAAAAATATTTAGATATTTACTTATGATAACAAAGATAGGGTTATAAACGGCAAAAAAATCAAATATTTTATTATAATGCAAGAAACCAATATTTATTTATAACCAGCATGACCTTGGGAGCACCAATCAGAAACTTACACTACAAAATTTGAATATGCCAGTGCTAAAACACTATCAATGAAATTATACTGACCCATGAAAGCAGCATCGTGCGTTTAGTAAACGTGTTGCCATAGTGGCAACATGGTACAGTTGGGCACTATGCATTTGTTGCCATTATGGCAACATGGTAGCGAAGGGGTTAAAAAACTCAACCTTATCATCAATGTTGTCAAAAGTAATATTTTCAAAAGGGGTAAATAGCATTTCTTTTAAAATATCGCGATTTGTTTTTTAAATTCCTCGACTGGAATTCTTTGAGAGAATCAACTGTAACTGATATGTACACCACTGTCAACAGGATCAAACTGGCTAGGTACGACTATCACATCCAATAGAGTAGAACTATTTTTGGTGACCCTCGTCGGCTCGTTAATAATTTGTTTGAGATTAAACAATTCTTTTTGAATTTGATGAACTGCTATCGAGTAGATCAACGTTTGTCACCACCGCATATGAAGGTATTAATAACGAAAGATTTTCGCAAAAAACTGTTGTTTTTCTTTGGTGGCTTGTAAAAAAGACCGAAAATATATAAACAATGATTCATTTTAATTTGAATCCACACATTCATGTTCCTTTACCGTCAGTAACTGATAATTAATCTTATATTTTATAAAAAATCCTACCCCGCCTCCTCTACTTCCTCTATCTTTGGTTCATGGTTTGTCCTTTGAAAAATAGGTAGAAAATATAAGTTATTTGTATCTTTGGAAGGCCCGGAAGTTAAAATTAAAAAAGAAAATATTATTAAAGAAAAAATAAACAAATCCATTCTCAAAATTTTCCCGATGATCATTTTACAGTATCGAAACGTCTAAACATGGCAGTATTGGTATTAAGGATTATTTTAAGAATATAAAAGAAATACAGGCTATATCTTGGCCCGAAATGTTTGGATTGAAAATTTATCTTTATACAATTTTTTCGCATTTTTTAAAATAAAGGTACAAGAATTAGGGATCTTGGGGTGGTATTAGTTGTAGATTAACCATTTCTTTTTGCATGACAACGGAGAAATGCAACTACTTTTATATCTAGTCTTAACCGGTGGTACAGAGCTCTATAGTTGCATCACACTATCTAAATTAAGTTTTTCTATATTTTTTAATGGAAAACCGAAGGAATCCAAGAAATTACAATTTTTTAATAGGGGAGAAGGGGACACCTTTGAACGGGGGTACTTTTGAACAATGTATTTAAAAAAAGATCTGTACTGAATTTTTAAAAAAGTTTGCGCTGACCTGTTGCCGGTCGTTTGCGTCTTCGATCGGATATATGATTTACCTAAATAAAATATAAAAGCGCACGTGGTTAAAATTTCAAAATAAAACTAAAATACTGACAATTTAAAAGTGATATCGTTTTTGTGGTATGTTAAGATGTCAAAAAGTAAGGTACTGTTGAATTTAGACAGGTAAGTTTTTATAGATTTATTTTATAATAATTATTTGTTTTTTTGTATGGGACACAATTGAATAAAATACTTGGGAAACATTTGAACAGTGTTCAAAAGTGCCCCATATTATGTATTAACACTTAGTTAAGGTTTAACGAAAAGAAGAAATGCGGGGATTTAGCTAACACCCTCTTTCTTGTTTACAGATCTTTGCATATACTTAGAAATTATGTAAAAAAAGCTAACAAAACTGGAATTCAGTGAAGAAGATATGCAGAAAGCAATGGAATGCGTGGGGCACCATTCAACAATCTGCCTAAAAATATTGATAAATCTATGTAATAGATTTTGTAAAAATTTCCTATCATCAATTGATATACAAAATATAACAGTATTATCTTGTCACTAAATCGCCCTTCTACTAGCTATTATTTTGAGATCAAAAAATCCCAACTAAAAAAGTGTTGAAAGGTGTCCCCTCTACCCAAATATATGCGTTTTCTTCTAATACTTTTCTGTCATTTCAGGACAAATAAGGAAAATAGGAGCTAGTAACACTTTTAACTACCACCCTGTATACTTTATAACCAAAATAAGTTGCAATTGTGTGTACCTAGCTGACAATAGCAACGAAAAAATTGTATTTTGAACAAAATATTTATTAAATCACTTTGGTTAGACAAGTTTTAACACCCACCCTGTATACATTATAACCAAAATATGTTGCAATTGCATGTTAGTTCACAATAGCAACGAAAACTTTTATTCTGTGCAAAATGTTTATTAAATAAAATATATTATACTTAAACAAATTTTAACAATTACTCTGTATAAATTATAACCTAAATTTAGCTTATAATAGCAACGAAAAATTTGCATTCCGCGAACAATATTTATCAAAATCGTTTATTAATAAAAATGATTTTCTACACAAATTTTAACACCCACCCTGTATACACAATATCGTTTAGGGGTTCTAATTCCCCCTTAATTTGTAAATCTAATCCGCATTATTTATTTTAGTTCATCTCTAGGTACATTTGATTTTTCTACTATACCTATAAAACGAATTATAATCATTCTAAATGGATTATTTCGTTTATAATTCAAACGAATCAAATTACATGCTTATCCTGTATAATATTTTCTTATTTACACACCCTGTTTAAATATTTTAATAATAACGTCAATATATACACCGCAATTGTACTGACACATCGTCCCATTAGACACTACCGATTTTCAGTTTAAATCTTCATCTAAGTAGGCTGTGACGTCGCCAAGTAACCTGTCACTTGGGCCAATAAGCGAATTTCTTTTCCTAAAATGGCTATAGTGCGGCGTCTATCTAATTCAAATTAGCACTTTTTGTGTAAAATTTTTGTTAAATATAAAATAAAAACTGTAATTTGTGTCGTTAATAATATGTGTTTCAAGCTGAGATCAAAAGTTTTGCTAGGTAAGTCATTTATTTCTTTTAATATCATTTTTAAAATCGCTTAGAGAAGGGTTAACTTGATACAACTGTACTGCGCATGGGATGCTTCTAGAAAGAATTTGATATTTGATATATTTATGACTGAAAATTAGATTTTAAGATCATTAAATGCTTTTAATTTGATTATATATACATTTCTGTTTCGAAAATGCTAGTAAGAATCTAATTTTGATAGAATTTGAGTTCATTTTATATTTTCAAGTCCTATCAAGTTTTTGTCTGTCAACTCATGGAAAAATCTAGATTTTGAAATGTTTTATTGATATTAAATCAAGCTTTTTATCCAGTTTTCCATCTTGGTAGATCTAAGAGACCCAATTTATATTTTAAATATAAGGTAAGAGTTATTAAAGTGTTCTATTTTACATATTTTTTTTAGGTATTGTTTCTATAATAACATAAAGGGTACTTAAATATATCTATATTTTTGTATTTTTAATAGATGACTTGAAACTAGATAATATAATGAAAGTTTCTTGATAGATTTGTAACATATCCTGGGGAAAATGATAAAACATAACCTAAAAAATTAGGTAAAAATATCAAACTTTTTTCCCATAAAAATCAGTCAATTACAGTGTCGAATCCGAATATTGTTTGTTTAAATATTATGTAATGCTATACTGATTGTCCCAATTTTAGATATTTTGAATATTTGTTACAATAATTAATTTAAATTTGATATTTTTCAATATTAACTCTTGCTTACCGCATACGAGGAAAGTCAAAAAATACTACACTGAACATGATATGTTTGTACAGGGTGGTACATTTTATATCGTTAGGATTGTACCAACTGACAGTTTAGTGAAAACCAGGTAATTTGTTTGATAAAACCGCAAATTTTGTTTCCTTTTTTTGTAGGTATAGGTAGTGAAGTGGGTAGGTAAATAAATTGTAGGTATTTACCCGGAATTTTTCCAAGAGATATTTACCTACCCAAAAACATAACCTAAAATAATTTATTGTTTGTTGGTTGTGTTATATATAAGCACAAAGCAGGTGATATATTATTTATCAATACTCATAGTCAATCTACAAAGCAGGTGATATTATTTGTTAATACTCATAGTCAATCTTCACTCTTATTATGGGTAGAAAGAGAAAAGTTTTCTGGCAATTTTACAACAAAAAAAAAAGCAGTGGTGTGCAAATTTTGCAATAAACGGTTGGAGTTTCCAAATGTGAATAAAATGGAAAAATACTGTTTACACAATTCAGATATTATAAAATAAATGTTTTAATTTCAATAAATATTTTTCATACCAATTGCTTAAATTTGATGATATTGAGAAATTTGCCCATTTTGGTAAACATTTATGGGTATTTTCCCGGGAATTTTTCCGCAAAAATAAAATACCTGGGTATTTTACATCACTAGGTATAGTGTCTGTAAAGGGCTTCGAATGATTTTAATAAAATTTTGACAGTTCGTTTACAACTTCATGAGCTGTCTTTCGAACATTTTACAGTAGTTGATCCAGTAATTCCATAGGCGTGCTCACAGGGTACTTCGATTATTTCTTGGCACAAAAAATATTGTTTTGACATAGAAATATGTTTTGAATTTAAACCAATGGCGTGCAGTTTTAAAGAAGGTGGAAATAAGAGCGATATTTGTCATATAGTTTTAACAAAGGGGGAAATAGGAATGTATATTTTTATTATAGTTCAATGGTGTGCCATTTTAGAGAGTGGTGAAATAGTGATATTTTTAATATAGTTTAATGGCGTATTGTTTTAAAAAGGGGAAATAGGAATATTTGTAATTTAGTTTCAATGGCATACAGTTTTAGAGAGGAAAATAAAAATATTTTTATATAGTTAAGTGGCGTGCCATTTTAAATATAGGGGAATAGTACTGATTCTATTATGCTAAAAATATTTCCTAGACTTTTTCAATTTTTTTTCACCTAATCCAAAAATTAAGAATTTTTCAAAAATATACTTTTAACTTTTTTAATATTTGAATAAATACGACGTGTTGGGGTGTCGATAATTATGTTCTATCTCTGGTTTTTTTCCTTGATATAATTAAATGCCTGTTGCGGCATTAGCCAAAGGAGTAATTGTTTTCAGCAGAGAAACAGTTGCTTGATGTTTTTGTTACACAGTCAGTCTTTGAGTTTTTAATTTTTTTTCCTTTATTTTTGTTATATTTATTTAAATAGAATTTATTATAAAAATGTCATGGTTGTGGGAAATTAAAAAAAGAAAAATCAATTAGAAACAAAAAAAATATAGAAATTGTCGACACACTCCAGATTTAGCGACATTAATAATTGCAGAATAAGCTTTAAGTTTTTTAGAAAGGAAAATATAAAATTTTCATTAATTATGACAAAATCAGGATTCAAAAATGAGAATTTCAAAAAAATAAACTTCGCATTTAGTCAATTCTCTAAAAAGTTATGGGTATTTAAAAAAAGAATAACGTTTTTGAAAAATTCATCTCATTTGGGTTGGGTAAAAAAATTCTAAAAAACGATTTTAGTGGGATAAAAAAAAAATTAAAAACGTTTCTACCAAAAGTGATCAATTTGGCGTGGAATGTTCCTGCACTATACCAGTTGTCATAACTATTTTTACTATACTTTTTCTTTAAATAATGTGTTGAACACAAAGCTAAAAATTTGTAGATAAAAAAATAATCAAATGGCAGGTTTACTACAAGTTTCTACAGTTATTTGGTTTATTTGATATTTAACCTCTTTAATTTTTAATGCGATGCGATCTTAAGCACTTATTTGTGATCCTAAATCAGCATTAACCTGTAGAATTCTTTTTAAAAGTTGTTAATTTATAATAGCAGAATTATTCATTGTAGATGGCCATTTTTATCAGAAAATTTATTAGTATCATAAAAATTTGATTTGTATTACTACACCGGTTGTGCCATTTTAGGTTATTTTGAATTTGTAGAATATTACTAGCTTTGGCTTACTGATGTTATTATTTTATTGATTTTTTTTACAGGAACGCGCGTAATTTTAAATTGTTCATTATAGCTATTTTAATTTAGATAAGATTCAGAATATTAACTTATGACTTGGTTTTCTCAAACAGCAGGAACAACTCTATAGGTGTTAACTGTTTAGAATTCTCACACAGATTTTAAATGGTTTGAAAAAACAATTATAGTGAACCCTAATAAAACATTTTTAAAAATCTGATGTGTCCAACACATGACTTTCCTATCTAGATATTATAGGCTTTTCCGGTTATTTTGTACAACCTATTGCAGCATCTCTATAAATGTTTAGAGGATAAACTAAATATATACATTGTCCACATACATCTACCTTGAAACATTTTTCTATAGATATTCATGGAAAACGAAAATACTGAAAAATTTAAATTTCCTACAATTTTTTCATTACGGTCCATTTTAGAAAAATCATGTATAAACAAAAATTGTAGAGATCGATATCGCAAACAACTTTTATTTCAAAAACTTTCATAAAAATCAGAATTTTGCACATTTTGTCAAATTTCTCGAATACGGACCATTTCAGGAAATTTTTACATAAAACAAAAATTATAGATAATAATATTAGAAGTAACTTTTATTTGAACAATTTTTTTCTCCAAACATTAATAACAGATATATTCCATAAAATATAAAAACGGCCTCCCATAAAGTACCCCCCCAGATGTTCCGACTTTGTCCAAAATCTAATCATTTTACGTCAGGCCGAAATAATCCTTAAGTTTAAAATTTAATGTTTTTTTCTTTATCCGTTTTTGAGTTTTCTTCAAAATTTACACATTTTCTCAAATATCTCGAATACGGTCCATTTTAGAGAAATTATGTATAGAATAAAAATTATAGAGAATTATATTACAAACAACTTTTATTTGAACAATTTTTATAAAAAATTATTTTTTTTTACATTTTGTCAAATTTCTCGAATACGGACCATTTTAGGAAAATTTTGCATAAAACAAAAATTATAGATAATTATATTAGAAGTAACTTTTATTTGAAGAATTTTCTTCTCCAAACGTAAATAACAGATATATTCCATAAAATATAAAAATGACCACCTATAAAGTACCCCCCCAGATGTTCCGACTCTGCCCAAAATCTAATCAGCTCATTGGACGTTGAAACAAAGCTTAAGTTTAAAATTTGGTGTTTTTCTATGTATCGGTTCATGAGTTATGCGTTATACAGACACACACACACACACACAGACACACACACACACACACAGACACACACACACACACACACACACACACACACACACACACACACACACAGACATCATCGCGAAAATAGTCAAAACGGATTCAGGGGACCTCAAAACGTAAAAATCCGTCGAAAACTCGAGGTCGAAAAAAATCATGATTCCTATACTTTCCTTATATCTGTATACAGATAGGAAAGTAAAAAGGTGTTGAAATAGTCTTAAGAACGTTCTAAAGATAGAAAAGACGACCATTATATGCATTCATTTTTGTTAACGATTTATAATAGTTGAAATAATATATCGAACCTTAATAAGAATTTCGTAATAGGGTACAGAAAGAGTCGTGAGATCATTGTGGGGTTAAGAAAGGTTTATTAGAATTTTTTTTTTCAATTTTATCTTATAACTCTTGTAAAAGACTAATAAAAATCTAACAAGGTGTGACACTTCATTGGAAAACTAATTCTATTACTAAATATCTCATATTGCATTCGCAATAAAATAAAGTTAGTGACAATTAATTTTTTATTTAGTTTAATATAATTGCATTGAATTATTAATAAAATTAGCTTTTAAATAATCGATCTGTGATTTTACCTTATCATGTAAAACTAATAAGTTTCTTCTTATGCTGGATCCAATCGTCACAGAAGTCTATGGTCATCATGGGATGGCTAATCAGGAATTTGTTCTTATACTTCTCATAGTGGTAAAATTATATCTAAAAATAAATCTGATATCAGATATGCATATTTCAGAATATAAAGCAGGAAAGATTGTGCATATTAGTGCATATTAGGGTGGAACAAAAAAACTTATTTTAGAATTTTTCGAAAAAAAAAAAAAAATAGTTTGAAAAAATAATATCTTCAGGTTCCTTTTTGATTTTGGAATTTTACTATTACATGAAAAAACCCTATTTTTGTTTTAATTTTTCAAAATTTTTTTTTACAGATGTTTGGTGGACTAAAAGGTAACTTTTAAAGCACCTTTTCCACACTCGGACCAATTAAAAATTCAAATTTTAAATTTTTGCCTATTACATATTATCTAATATCTTTTTTGATATCACTCCACCCTAGTGCATATACAATGGTAGACAATAAAAGTAATCATAAGTAGAAGGTTTAGGTTCAAAAATATTCTTGGAAAGGGAGGAAGAAAAAGTAGGTTTACATTTATGTTTTGGTCAATAAATGTGTTTTATTTATAATTTGTGTTTTATATGCATTTTATACAGCAATTATTATTTTTAATTAGGCGTAGCCGTGTTTTCACAGTGAACATGTGGCAACTACGATATCCCCGCTATCGCATGGTATTTAGCTTTGTGTCTCACTTTTGGTCCGGTTAATATCCCACCATCATATGTTCTAATTCTAGTCAATGACTGGCTGTTGCCCTGTTGACATTTTATTACTTTGTATACTAGTCGTATGCCTAACACAAAAAAATAAGCACTGTATGTGTTTTATAATATGTATTTTGTTTTATATGTTTTAAATGCGTGTAATGAAATGCAAAATCAATGTCTAGTTTCGGCTTTATAACCATCATCAGGCCTGTAATACAATGCAACTGTTATAGAAATAAACAACTAAGAAAATTTAACTAAACATACAAAAATGTATATCATAAAAAGATGATTTAAAATGTAGGTATTAATAATGACATTTTTTGATTATTTATTTTTATAACACATACATAAAGCTAAAACTAAATATTAAATTAAGCAAAAATTAAAATTTCTAAATCGTTTAGTAAGCCTTAATCTCTGTTTTAAGTTATTTTTTTTATGTATATTACCAAGTTGTGATTTTGTATATTATCTAAGCTCTATGTATTTTCCTTTTAGACCTGAAGATAGCTCTCGAGCTAATACCGTTGGTCTTTGTTATAACCTTTACTTAATAAGAAACGTTTTATTTTTCCTTATGATAATAGCCAAATTTGACCAGTATAATATCTTCTATTTAAATATTAAATTGTTCATGTGATATTGATTTTGCGTTTTATTATTCCTTTGGATAACATTATCACATTAGAAAAAATAGCTTTTGTTCTACTTTTTACTCATTGTGCTCTAAAAACCAATTTTTTAACCCACGCTTTTTTTCCTATTCTGAAAAACTCTAAAATTATTTCAAACATTTATGTTCCTTTTAAAGTAATTTTTCAACAACCTGTATATCAAAAACTAGTCATAGGAGAACATTGTGTATATGAACACTTATTAGCAGAACAAAAACTTCTTATAAAATTCAGCAGATTCGAACCAAAATTATTTTCCATAAGAACACTGCAAGGTCCTTTGCTTAAATAGGCATTTTAAAACTGGTAAACATTAAATAAGTAGATTTATAATTAAACAGAAATGCAATATATTACAAAAAGTATGAACCAAATATTGTTATAAAAACTTTAATATACTTATATTTTTATGACCTTCCTTGTATACGGTTATTTTTTTGTTATTTATGACATTCATATCACAATTTGGACGATTTACAAACTTTTATCAAGAATAAAATTTTCTGAGAAATTAACAATAAAAAAAGTTTTCCATATTGTTGCGTCACACTGTAATCTATATAAAATATTCATATTCTTTAATAGGAAACCAAATGAATCCAACAAAATTAAAAAATTTAATAAAAAATACCTTTTCTTCTAATACTTTTCTGTCATTTTCGAACATATGAGGAAAATAAGAACAAGTACAACTTTTCACTCCCACCCTGTACACTTTACAACCAAAATATGTTGTAGTTGCGTGTACCTAGCTCACAGTAGCAACAAAAAACTTGTCTTATTCAATAAAATATGTTTTGCTTTGACAACTTTTAACGTCCACCCTGTATACATTATAATCAAAATAAGTTACAATTGCCTCTACCTAGCTCACAATAGCAACCAAAAACTTGCATTGCGTGCACAATATTTATCAAAATCATTTAATAATAAAATATGATTTGATGCAAAACTTTTAACACCCACCCTGTATATACAATTTCGTTTAGGGAACCTCGTTAATTCTCATTCCTCCTTAATGTGCAAATCTATACAGCATTACTTATGTTAATTCATCTCTAGATACATTTAATTTCTCTACTATACCTATAATTATAATCATTTACTATATAATTTATAAATCAAATGAATCAAATTTCGTGCATACCCTGTATAATATTTTCTTATTTGCACTCCGTTTAATTATTTTAACAATAACGTCAATTTATACACCGCTATTGTACTGACACATCGTCCCATTAGACACTACCAATTTTCAGCTTAAATCTTCATCTAAGTAGGCTGTGACGTCGCCAAGTAACCTGTCTTTTCCTAAAATGGCTATAGTGCGGCGTCTATCTGATTCAAATTAGCACTTTTTGTGTAAAATTTTCGTTAAATTTAAAATAAAAACTATAATTTCTATCGTTAATAATATGTGTTTCAAGCTGAGATCAAAAGTTTTGCTAGGTAAGTCATTTATTTCTTTTAATATGACTTTTAAAATCGCTTAGAGAAGGGTTGATTTGATACAACTGTACTGAGCATGGAATGCTTCTAGAAAGAATTTGATATTTGATATATTAATACTGAAAATTAGATTTTGAGATCGTTAAATGCTTTTAATTTGATTACCTATACATTTACGTTTAGAAAATGCTAGTAAGAATCTAATTTTGATAGAATTTGAGTTTATTTTTCGTAGCAATAGATTTTCAAGTCGTATCAAGTTTTTGTCTGTCAACTCTAGGCAGATCTAAGAGACTAAATTTATATTTTAGTTAGGTATGAGGTAAGAGTTACTGTATGAGTTACTGTAGTGTTCTATTTTACATATTTTTTTAGGTATTTTTTCTCTAAGAGCTATACATATAATTTTTTATTTTGTATTTTCAATAGATAAAACTTGAAACTAAATAATATAATGAAACTTTTTTGATAGATTTGCTTGGGTTTTTGTAATATATTATGGGAAAAATGATAAAACATAACCTAAAAAATTAGATAAAATATCAAAAGATTTTTTACTATAAAAATATATTAGTCAATTACAGTGTCGAATCTGGGGGGGGGGGGGGGGGGGGGGGGGGGGGGCAATACATCAAATATGTAATGCTATTACTGATTGTCCCAATTTTTGATATTTTGAATATTTGTTACAATTATTATTTTAATTATAATATTTTCTAATATTAACTTAATAAATTTTGCTTACCGCTTACGAGGAAAGTCAAAAAATACACTGAATGTTATTCGTTTATACAGGGTGATCTAATTTATATTGTTAGGATTGTATCAGCTGATAATTTAGTGAAAAATAAAGGTAATTTGTTTGATAAAATTCCCAATTTTATTTCCTTTTTAATGTACAGGATGTTCTTTTATATTTATTAATATCTAAAAAGGACTTTGACTGATTTTAATGAAATTTTGACAGTTTTTTGACAACTTTGTGATATGTATTCCGAACATTTTACAGTTCCAATAATTCCATAGGCGTGCTTACAGGACACTTTGATTATTTCTCGCTACAAACAATATTATCCAATGGATTTTTTGAATTTTTCATTAATTTTTTATATAAACTAACTAAAAATGCAACTTTTTTTTCTCCTTACATCAAAAAGAAAAGAAAATTGGATCACAGTTTATTGGACATATCTAAAAATTTTGACGATATAAACTGAACCATGATATAATTGTTTTGACATAGAAATATTTTAAATTTAAACCAGTGGTGTGCAGTTTTAGAGAGAAGGAAATAGAAGTAATATTTTTTTTATATATTTCAATAACGTGTTGTTTTAAAAAATGGGGAAAAAGTAGTGATATTTTTAATATAGTTCAATTATTTAAAGAGGGGGGAAATAGTAATGATATTTTTAATATAGTTCAATGGCGTGCCATTTTAAAGAGGTGGAAATAGTAGTGATATTTTTAATATAGTTCAATGGCGTGCTGTTTCATCTTGTAACACCACGTTTTAACCCTAGTATATTACTTATTTTTTAAAACATGAACTTCTTACTCGGTTCTCAGAAACCCAAAACAGGAAATGTTAATATTTTGCGCGTTTGGGAGAATATCTCATCTTAATAATGTTAATAGTGTTTTATTTCACCAAGAGATATATATGTTAAAAGTGAAAAATAAAATAAAATTCAAACAAAATATTTTTATAAAAACAAACATGAAATTCAAGTTCCAGGGGTTAATATATACAGTGAGACTCAAAAATTGTACTTTTATTTTATCTCTATAAAAATATATCAGTTGATATGTGTCAAATACACTGAATATTATTTACTTAATATTATTTACTTAATATGGAATGGGTTAATCCACACCAAATCTTCCTCGTAATTTTTTCCATTTTTTTCTTCATCTAATCCAAAAAAAAAGTTAAGAATTTTTCAAAAAATACCTATATATTTTTTAAAATTTGAATAAATACGCTGCTTTTTTCTTTTTGATATAATGCAATGCCTGTTGCGAGATTAGCTAAAGGAGTAGTCGTTTTCAAGAGGGAAACGATCGTTTAATGTTTTTGTGACATCGCCTTTTTTTTTCTATATATTTATTGTTATATTTATATAAATTAAATTTATTATAAAAGTCAGATTGCGAGTAAATAAAAAAAAAATAATTAAAAACAAAAAAAAATAAAAAAGTATCAACACACTCGTTTGTCAGCATTAATTGCAGAATGAGCCAACATTTTTTAGAAAAAAGAATTAACTTTCCAAAATTGACGGGTTTTCTCAAAGTTAAAAAAAAAAAATATTTTTTTATTGTGTCTGAAAATTGTCCAAAAATTTAAATTCCAAAAAAAAAACACGTCGAATTTAATCAATATTTAAAAAAGTTATGGACATTAAAAAAAAAAGAACCGCGTTTTTGAAAAATTCATAACTTTATGTGGGTTGGGTATATTTTGAAAAACGTTTTTAATGGGAAAAAAATATTAAAAGTTTTGAGCCCAATTGAAAGTGGCCAATTTGACGTGAAATGTTCAAATACTATACCGGTTGTTCCATTTTTAGCAATTTTGAATTTTTGTTGAAATAATTACTTCAAATGTTTTTTTTTTTTTTTTTTTTTTTTTTTTTTTTTTTTTTTTTTTTTATAAAATAATAGCCACATCCAGCTTGTAACACCACGTGTTTATTATACAGTGTGTCCACAGATGAACTTGTAAAACAATTTTAAATTGTTTTAAAAGTAATCCTTTTTAATTTCTTTTGCTTGTTAAATAAATACGATTTACAATGGTTGTACGGGGTGGGTGCGCAATAAAAAATACAATTATTGTGGATTTGCAAAATTAGAAATTTTAATACAATTTTTCTTCAAGCGCTCCAATGAGATATTGTAAAAAATCAAAAAGTGAAATAAAATTTCTTACTAAATGGATTAAAAAAAAAAAATACTCAAAAATTTTTAATTTTGCAAATAAACAATTGTATTTTTGTTTCGCTCCATGTCTGATTAAGGACTCGTAGCGGCTGTATCTCAGAAACTATTGATCCTACGGCTTCGAAAAAAATTTATAACAAAATCGGTCAAGAGAAAATGCTGGAAATTATTTTGAACTTTCTATTTTGACCGTTAGAGGGCGTAATTCGCTATGGTAATTCAAAAAAATCAATTTTCCCCTATAAATGTCTAATAATAGTATGATAATAATAATCGAACGGTAATTTTGATTAAATTTTACAAAAGTTTTATTCAACACTTTTTGCTCTATTCAATAAAATAACAAGTAGGGGCGATTGGGAACCTTAATTTAATAAATGTATTGTAACTACGGTGTCGTTTATCAGATTTTAAAAAACTTTGTATCTATTAAAAGCAAATTGATTGTTTAGTAAAATATTTCAAAATAGTTCTGATTCAGTTGTTAAAAAGAGCACTAGGTGGCGTTGTATAATCAGTAACCATTTTTTTGAAGTTTTCTTGAAAAATTTAAATGGAACGTTATAATTTTTATACGTTATTTAGAAAGAATTAAATTCTGACAAGAAACAAAAAAAAAACCGCGTCTTTTTATCTTTTTCCTAACCGAATATAAGCAAAAGTCTATTAAGGGTGAATAGTCCACTTAAATATTAATAAATAAAGTTATTGATATATTAATCAAGTTGGCTTTGAAATGTCAGTAAGCTTAAATGTCAAATTAATTATATTTTAATAAGTTAAAAGACATCATGCCTTATAGTAATTCCGAAGCTTATGACATGTTAAAAGTATATTTTGAATGTTTTGAGAACGCCCCATGTTTTACAAACAAGAGAAACATTTAAAAATCTGGCGATTCGTTTAAAAGAAACTGGCTGTGTTCAACCTAAAAAAGCTATTCAACGACGTAGAAAAAACAGAACGGAAATTAACGAAATAAATATATTAGCATACGTTGTTACAAATCCACATATAAGTATACGAAAAATTGCTTCCGACTTAGGACTTACTAGGTACTACGTTTGTTCTATTTTAAAACAAAATCGTCTCCATCCATACCATGTAGCCCTTCATCAAGGTCTGAAATTAACAGATTATGATAAAAGACTGGATTATTGTAATACAATTTTTATCACATATAATGTGGTCCGACGAATCTACATTTTCCAGTAATGGATCTGTAAACAGGCATAATATGCATTACTGGTCTGACCACAATCCTCATTGGATGCGAGAAGTTTTTAATCAAGGTCGGTGGTCAGTAAATGTGTGGTGTGGAATTTTAGACGGTAAAATTATATTATATATGAAAATTTAAATGGTGAGCGATATTTAAGATTACTGAGATACGAATTGCCTATTTTATTAGAAAATATTTCACTAGAGGTACGCCGTAATATGTGGATACAGCAGGATGGCTGCCCAGCACATTATACAAATAATGTAAAAGACTTTTTGAATCAATATTTTCGGAATAGGTGGATTGTAAGAGGTAGTCTATTTCCATGGCCACCAAGATCTCCCGACCTCACCGTATTAGATTTTTATTTGTGGGGTCGACTTAAAGATTTACAGCGGGTTGCAACAACGATCGTTAAATATCTAATGACTCGTTAAACCCAAATCTTTTACTAAAGGTGTAGTACGGGTTGCATTCTTCTGTTAATTTTTAACGACGACGTGAACTGGCAACGTCGCTTCCTCTATCAGCTTTGCTCGTCATTTACTTTGACAGATTGAATCTTTACTGAATAATATTTTAGAATTTTTCAATTTTCCAGCAAATTTATGTGAGTGTCGAGAGGTACTTTGAATATATATTATAAAAGTTCAATTTGAGTTCGTTTAGTTGAAGTATTGTAATGGTTGACAAAAAAAATCGCAAGCAATTTACTGCTACAGATAGAAGAAAAACCACTTGGTAAGTAAATTAATAATAAGTACATAAAATTCCTTCAAAAACATTCACTTTATTACATACTTAATTTGTATTTCCAACTACATTTTTGGGGTTAAAATTTTAGGTAAATTGCTAAGAAGTTGTATTGGCCAAAATACTAATTAGGAATAACTAGCTTTTATTAAATATAAAACTGATACAAGGAAATCTAAAAGTGAGATACAACAAAAATAAAACTAAACTTTACAAGAGTTAAATAGAAGGAGAGACAGGACAAGGTTCGTATTTTTTTGTCTCATTCAAAGGACACTTATTATACATAACATATTTGTACACCCACCCTTCTGGGACAGTAACATTAATATACTTACCTTCTAAATAGTATAGAATATTGTGCCTTCTTAGTAATAAAAGAAAACATTTATTTGAAATCAAATTAAAAATTTATACAGTAATATATTTAAAGTTAATTTTCTAAGCAAAGTACCTATAATAATAATGTTATTTAACAGAAATTTTATATTTTAAAAGATTAATTTATAGGATTTTAATTTAAACAGAAATTAAATCACTTTTATATATACAATATAAAACTTCTTTTGTATGTGTTATTATTTATACAATTTTAGCAATATCTGTCTTTTCCCATTTTAAAGATTATTCAAACTACTAAAGTTAAAAAAAAAATAAAATTGGAAATAACTAACGTTTAGTATTAATTTTGTTTATTTAAATTCTTTCCTTATTTGTTTAAGGGTGAAAAACGAGAAGGAGACATGGTTAATCTTCAACTTGATGAGATAGGCTCAAATTAAAGCATTTTTTTATAATCAAATAGAGTCCCCATTGATTCCACTGCTGCATTCTTTGGTAAGAAAGTATTTTATTTATTTTATTTAAACTTAGCTGTTTTATTATACATGGTGGTCAAAATTCGACGCTTTTACATGATACAACTAGATATCGAAACCTTATAACCCACCATTCTTAACTTTTTTGAGAAATAAAACATGGAATGCTTAGTTATGTTATAAATCCATTTTAGAAGCTATAGGGTGATTTTCTAATTTTATCATAATTTATTATCTCAAATAAATATCTTATTTTCAAAAACAATTTAATAATTTGACATAGTTACATATGTAAAATCCATTGTCATACTCTTATTATTTTTTCAAGGGGTACAAATTTTCAAGATAATACCATTTTTTATTTGAACATCCAAACAAAATAATGATATTTTAAAAATCACGCTTACATTTTACTTAGGGGAGGAATTTATAACGGGATATAAAATAACATGTTTATTTTAAAAAAAAGGAGAGATCAAATGTGCTTTATCCCCTGCTAATTTAGTAATATCTTATAAACCTGTTAAATTTGGACCATCCTGTATAATTATCACAAATACTTTGTATGTTGGTAAGAAAATTAGTGCAATATGAAGACAAATTTGGAACTGAAGGGAACTTTTACATATTTTAGTAAAGTATAACTGTAGGTTTAATTAGGTTCTTGCATTGCAATAAATAATTACACGAGTCCTAGTTAACTGCAGCTAAATATCATTGTTGAATCTCTATGTAGGTTCGAGTTATAACTTCTTCAATGATGAATTTCCTATAAATTTTGTTATATCATTATATTTCGGAACATACTTTTAAGAGCTCTAGAATAATATGTATTTATTTATTATTCTGTAGGTGCACGAATCAATAATTGATATTATGCCTCTTTTCAGTGGAGTCTCCGTAGCTGCTTCTCCTAGTAGTCTCTTCACTCCCAAGGAATCTACTAAACCCTTGGCTGGTCCAAGTAGACTCTTCTGGTCCCCTTGCACAGACTCTCAAGCAAAACCATACAGTTAAAAAAGGAAAACTTTGTAACACAACAAAATTAAAAATATTGTTGTATGGACCACTAATCTTGAAACAAGATAGGCTTGGCTCACAAATAAAACTTTAAAATATCTATACTGCCCCAGTAACTACACAAACTATAGAATGAAGATATATGCAATAAAATAAATTTATTAGTGCCAGTATTTTGATATGTGTTACCAATATAGCTGCTTTTGTTGAATTAAAGACAAGTTTTGAATAATGTTAACTAGTTATATAAATAAGTGTGATTTAATGTTTTGGGTTGATTTTTGATAAGAATTCTCTAGAAAAATGTTAGTTACATTGTAGAATCAAGTTGACTTTTTAGGATACAGAATAAAAATTGCTGGTATTTTGTTTACTTTTTAAAAAGAAAAATGGGTTAGTATCAGAATGGTCAAATAACCTCAAATATTTGTAATTTGTCAGTTATGGGGGTTTGGCTTATGACGGAGGTATAGCCTTGTAGCAATATATTTTTATTTTTAAATAGGCATTACTTTGTAGTAATATAGGTGTTTGCTAAGTATTTTAAAATATTTCATGAGATGATAGCATGAATAATTTTAAGTCATATAACTGTGGAGCTTGGTATCTCTACTTATATTGTTAAAAACTTTTTAATTCGTATAAATGTTATGTATTTATACATTCTCATTATTCTCAACCATATTTAATATTATTTTATAGTTTTTTCCTGCCTATTTTCAGAAAAAGTAAATATTTAGCAGTAAACTACTATCAGTAATAACATTTTTATTGTTTGTACCTATGTTGAAATAATCCATTTCTTTTTATACATTTATTAAATATGTGGAACTGGCTAAGTAGACATATCCAATACGTTAGGCAAACTGTAAATTTTAACACAAAATTACTAGTCAACTTGAAACCTGTCATAACCAAAAAGAAATCCTGAATTGAATGTTTATTTTCTAGAATTAGAATTCTTAATAATGATGGGCAAATTAAATGTATTTTTATTTATTGTAGATTTATTATGTTATGTATTTTGTGTATATTAATTTAATCCTAAAAAATAAAATTTTAAAATGAATTTGGTGTTTTATTTATGACCTACAAATCTGTAAATTATAAATGTGAAAGCAAATATATTAAGGTAAATAAGTGTAATTTACATAGCAATTATTTAATATTCTAAATTTCAACTATTACACAACCTATAAAAGCTAATTATCATATAATAATTATTTAATTTTCTCAACAATCTAGAAATGCCAATATTGTACAAATAGAAAGTTGTTCTTAAAAAAAATATATATTCTAGCATTAGTTTATTAGCAAAGAAATATAGCATCCAAATTGAAGGGATTAAAGGAACTGTATATGATTTTCAAGAATAGGTCAAATGTGAATTTATTTCTCATACCAGAGATTTTACCATCTCTCCTCCAGTTTTCATTTTCTAACTAAAAAATAGATACTGAACTTTAGAAATTTCCCAATTTAAACAGTTTTTTACTTTGATTCATTGAAAAATGTATAAGTTACAAAATTAATTTAAAAAAACTGACGACTACAAAATACGAAGAGTGATTATTTTCTCATGAATCCCATCATCAGATCTTTACCAAATTTATATATGAAACCATCTCTGAGGAGCCCCCTTTCTAACAAAAAAATAATCAGAAATCGGACAACATCGTAAAGAATTGTCGCTGAATATCCATAAAAAAATATATTCTGATAAATTGAGAACCTACCTACTTCTTTTTTGAAGTCTGTTAAAAATAGAAAATACATTGGAAATATTACCACAGTAAATGGGGTTTGCACACATGATAAAAACTAAACATGTTTTTAATTATGTACTTCTATTTGAAAAAATAATGTACAGTAGAAAGAATTGTGCTTTTCCATGACAAACGGGAAGAGAAAATGTAAAGTAAGTACAAGAAAATATAGTTTTAGTTTATATAAAAGGGACAAACTATATTTAAATACTGTTGCTTTAAACCACAAATCACAGATTTTTAATCGGGCACTACTAGAAGGGCAGTTAAATGAGTATTTTCCTCTTTTTCCAGTGACTTCTTGGAACCTTTTCTTCATTTAAGCCATTCTATTTATTTTAAGAAATTATATTCATGTGTAAAACATTTTTTCTCTGAACCGACTGTCCTTGCTTCTGTATATTAAAAAATATGAGCCGATGTCGAAAAAAGATAGGGATAGTGTTAACATTTAACCATAGCCGTAAAGGTTGAGCCTCAATTTCATTTTTTACTTTATTTGTAATTAGTTTTCGAAAAAATATTACCAAATTAACTTCATTAATATAAAAATCTGCCGTGATCAGCTGTGAAGCGACAGACTGTCAGTTGGAAAAGCACCGTTGCCAGTTTTAATCTCAGTTAGTTATTTGTTCTTTAGCTAACGAGAGATTTTAACAATCGTTCTTGCAACCGGCTGTTAGTTTACCAAACTCAGCCAGTAAGTAGAGAAGATCTAATTCAACGAATAAAAACTGAAATTGATCATATTCCTAGGGCTGAAATAGAAGCTGCTGTCAATTCAACTAGACAGAGACTTGATATTTGCATTGAAAAAGATGAAAACAATTCGAGCACTACCTCTAATTCTTGTATTGCATTCTCTATTTTGTTCTGTGTTTAGTTACTTGTTTTGTTGTATTTTATTAATATATTCAATTTTTATTTAGCAATTAGTTTTATTAAACCAGTAAACTTACACTAGAGTTAATTTAAATCCGATTTTAATATTTTTTGTCTTAATCGCTTTACAGTTAAGCTATCGAAAAATTACTGACGTTTCAAAGTCAACTAGATTAAAATATCAATAATTTTATTTATTAATATTTAAGTGGACTATTCACCATTAATAGACTTTTGCTTATATTCGGTTAGGAAAAGATAATAAGACGCGGTTTTTTTGTTTCTTGTCAGAATTTAATTCTCTTTCTAAATAACGTATAAAAATTATAACATTCCATTTAAATTTTTCAAGAAAACTTCAAAAAAATAGTTACTGCTTAAACAACGCCACCTAGTGCTCTTTTAAACAACTGAATCAGAACTATTTTGAAATATTTTACTAAACAATCAATTTTCTTTTAATCGATATAAAGTTTTTCAAAATCTGATAAACGACACCGTAGTTATAATACATTTATTAAATTAAGGTTCCCAATCGCCCCTACCTGTTATTTTATTGAATAGAGCAAAAAGTGTTGAATAAAACTTTTGTAAAATTTAATCAAAATTACCGTTCGATTATTATTATCATACTATTATTAGACATTTATAGGGGAAGTGATTTTTTTGAATTACCATAGCGAATTACGCCCTCTAACGGTTAAAATAGAAAGTTCAAAATAATTTCCAGCATTTTCTCTTGACCGTTTTTGATATAAATTTTTTTTTTTCGAAGCCGTAGGATCAATAGTTTCTGAGATACAGCCGCTACGAGTCCTTAAACCCTGTACAACAAAACCAAAGTTTTTCAACGTGGATCGTATTTATTTAACAAGCAAAAGAAGTTATGAATTTTTTTTTTATTTAAAATAAATATTTTTTATTATATACAGTGAAACTCAAAAATTTTGCATGATATAATGTAAAACTTTTATTTTTTCTCTGTAAACATGTATCACAGTCGATATCAGTGTCGTCGAATCTATGGTGGGAATACATCGAATATTATTTGTTGTATCATTTTTGCTTATTTTGAATTTTATTAAAATAATTATTTTAAATTTGATTTGTTTAATGAAACAACAGTTTGTTGCTTCCAACTTGTAACACCACGTGTTATCATATACAGTGTGACTCAAAATCTGCGGATATAAATGGAAAACTTTTATTTTTGATTTCTCAAAAAAAAAATAGTTCTTGATAAAAGTTTGACCCACAACTGAAATTCAATATTAACTTGATTCATGGCGTGTCATTTTTTATTCATTCAAACTTTTAATAATTACATCTAATTCTGTTTCTTTCTTTTCAGGGCTTAAAAATCACAAGTGTCGAACCGCTATCATTCCGAAAAATATACCGGGTAGGAGTATGTTGGAGTTGCTAGCATATACATCAATTTTACTCGGTTTTAACTAAGTTTTTTCCCGAAAGCAACTCATGTTTGTCGGCAACGTCTACGCCTATGCGACACATCTTCTGTTACATAGACATAGACGATGCGGTGTATTTCCGATCGTTTCCTCTGACAATAAAGACGTCAGATATTCAGAACTTTATACCTTTCGAATTTATTTACTTGCAGAACCAGTACTTCATTGGAAAACGATTCTGCGGTATTTAGTTTTTCGAAAATATAAATTCTGCACGGATCTGACGGACAAGGCTGCAGAATACTGACCGGCGGTGGTTTTACGATTTTTATTGAACTCAAATGAACTTATTTGGAAGAAAAACCGTGAAAATTGAGTTTGTACCTGCCAATTATGGCACAAGCACTCGCGATATTCATATATAGATATTACGGAATCACTTAAATGCTTAGTTAAATTCTTTTATTTAGGGAAAAATACCGAAAAATCAATATTAAAAAAAGGCATTAGTGTTCTAGATATATTTTTTTCTAAAAATATAATTTAGATGCCTTTCACAAACCTTCTAAGTTCATTTACCTAATTATAAAAACTTTTAACTTCTAATAAATAATAAATAACTTTAAAATACCAAAAACATTTAGCACCTTAATTATTACAAGTAAAAAAATTCTCCAAATGGATTTTTCAGTTTTAAAATAAGAATATTTTTGTCTTTGAAAAAAAATTATTTTTAGAATAGGTTTGCGAACTAAGGTATTCATTTTTATTTAATAACTAAAGCTCTGGGAGTTCTATTAACCACCTTTTTCTTTTTAAATCTTGGATTAAAAATATAAAATAAAGTTGTAAATCATCGTTTTTGAACTTATTTGGAAAAAAAAAAACGTTAATATCAAATCTTTACCTGACAATTATGACACAAGCACATTTTATCAACCACATTTTTTTTTAAATTTCACTCTTCAAAATACGAAATTTCTCGGTTACCAAGTAAACATTTTTGAGTTTAATAAAATTCTGGAAGCATCGAAGGTCTGCTATGAAACGGAATGAAACGTTCGAGTATTGAGGTTAGAATGACTGCTCGTCGCCGGGTACAGAAGATGTCCGGAATTAAATATACGGGGTGACGCGTAAAAATTGTTTTTTTTTTGAACGAAAAGCTGGATCTCGGATGGGAGAGAGAGAGATGGAGACAGAATGGAGCAGGGGACTTCGTTGACTTCGGATAAAGGTGAGTTATTATTAATTTCTTATTTATATTTTTGAAACGATTTAAGAAAATTTGTTTATACTCTCAGATTAGTAAGTAATAAAGATATAGATGATATTTTAAGTATTACTACTGCAATTTGTGAAAATAGTAAAAAAATAAGAATCATGGAAAGAAAAATGAGTATTTAGAATAAAAAATAAGATTTTGTTAATTTTTCAACACCCTGTTCAAAATAAGACCATTTAGGATTTATATTTTTATATGAAATTTGTGTCTTAAAATTCAATAAGAAATAGTACCACAAATTTAATGATATTATACAAAATACATAATAAAAACAACTGTCTTAAGGAATGTGGAAGAATTCAAGATTTTATAGACTTACCTTATTATCCTGTAAACTAAGCCTTTTTATTTGCCCCATGATTGCTCTTTCATTCAAATTTTCACAAAAATGAACCATAGCGAGGTGGTCTAACAGGATCAAGTTCTTGTAGTTGCTGATAGTGGTAATGTTGCAATTATTCTTGTTTCTTTTTTAAGATAGTGGATAAATCTAAAAATAAATTTGACATCAAAAAAAAATATTTTTAACGTTAAATGAAGTTTATTTTTTAATATTTTAATTACATTTTTGCTTTGTGTCATTTTCATTCATATTTATTTTTGTATGTTCATTAATATTCGTATCCCACGTGATTTGGTAAAGTAAGAAAGGACCGGGTTGATTTTTTATAGAAAAATGACTTCGTCAAATTTTTTGAAACGTTGATGTGTTGTAGAATTAGATGTTCTGACTAAAAGCGTCTATTGCGCTCTAGAAAAAGGTTTACAAACATAATGGGCTCATCTGTACCCAGTTTTGAAGCTCCTTTGTCATTGATAGTAATTACGGCATTTGAAAGTGGACCACCCTAATAAATGCTTTTATAGAGCGATTTTGACGATTTTTTTTAATGTGAAGGGAAAAGGTGTATTTTGGAGCCCAGCGGCGTCCAGTCCTTTTAAAAACCAAGGCTCACATTTAGAGACTGAAAAATCCAGAATCCATATTAGCGATTTTTTTTTTAGAAAAAATTCGCGTACGCTACTGGAATCGGCGTCCTTTGAAATACATCTGTACCAAGTTTCATGAAAAAAGATTCAATTTTAACGATTTTATGACTAAATTTGTTTATTATGCATTAGGAAGCTTTTTATCTAGTAACCCACGAGATAATAAAAATTAATAAATAAGCCTTGGTTTAAAAAAAAAAACTGAACGCCGCTTGGCTCCAAAATACACGTTTCCACTCCACGTTTCCAAAAAAATCGTCAAAATAGCTCCATAAATAAAAAAATTATGAGGGTGACCCGCTTTCAAAAGGGTCACTCTGTATATGTATAGTCGAGTAGTATTGAGTAGTATAGAGTTAATCAAGTTTTTAGTTTTATTTTATTGTTTCTATTTTTTTCAAAAGATCTATTTCTTTTTTCTTATTTATTATTACCAAATAAAAATTCTTTTTTTTTAGATTGTATAACTAAATGTTTAAATACATAGGGGTCTATTCTGTAACAATTCCTTTATATTTAACGGCCTTTAAAAATATTTTCGTATTCGTTAATTTACTTGTCATTATTTAAACAGATTTCTTTAACATGGTCCTTTAAGATCCGTTTAAATAATGACAGAAGTAAAAAAGAAAATATTTTTAAAAGCCGTTAAATATAAAGGAATTGTTACAGAATAGACCCCATTATACAGTAAGTCTTAATATTATTATGAATAATTATAATTGATATGAAATATGTTGCGTAGACTGCATTATGTGTTGTTTTGCTATAAAAAGCTAAAATACCCTGTATATAAATGATATGCTATGGGAGCAGCCATTTATTTATATTTTTAGATAAGACCTTTAAGACATAACAAAATGTTGATAAAAATATTTCCTACTAACGCTTATCTCTAAATTTATTATATATGATTGTTTATCTGATAAGATAAAAATGTTTTAAAAATAATAAATTGAGTATATGGAATGAAAAATTATTTTGAACTATAATTAATCCCTTGTCTCTTGTTTTTCTATTTTCAGTATATCTGGTAATACTAGTAAGAAGAAAGTTTGCAAAAAAATTAGCCTAAAAATATTGAAATAAATGCAAAGCAGTTTTTATTTTGTTTTAATTCTTTTTTGGTTATTTTATATAGCTAGAATTTATAATTTTTTCATACAATGATTTATGTGCATCCTCAACCCTGATAGTTTTATGTTAGATTTTCACCATTTTAGCGTTAAGACACCATAAAAGCATTTTGGCCAAAATGTGACTTGAGAGATTAAAATATTTTAATTTGTTACTGTTTTTAATATTAAAATAATTTCATAGAAATACTGGGATTTGTAATACATTTTACACCTTTACTGAAAAATTAAACAAAATAAATTACCTATGTACTGAAGATGGGATAATAATTAACATATTTTCCACCCAGAACACACACCCTACTTGATAAAAAAAGATTAGCACTAATATTTTAATTTAAAACGCGAAATATATATAAAAAAGACGTTTGCCTTTTCTCAATAATTGTTAAACTGATACTGATAATATTAAAATATTTATCAGTCCACAGTTGGTACCTATGTTATTAACGTTTTTCAATAATTGGAAAGACCTTGAATGTATTCAAATTAAAAAAAATTGCTGCGTGTCAGTAAAACATTTATGGAAATTTACTAAAAATAAATACAAAGGAGTGCTTAGAATTATTGTTATTTACGCATTAAAGAGTAATGTGGGTATTTTACATTTTTAAAATACATAAGTGGTAATTCTATAACGAATATGTTAAAAATATACCGTATGTTAAATATGAAAAGCAATTCTGTAAATTCATGAAAAATTTTAACTTGTCATAATTAACATAATAGTTCATTTGTGCCGCAAAAATCTATTCTATAAGCAGAAATATGTTAAAAATTTAACATAAATGTGTTAATTGTATGCGTTAAATCGAGGATATTAACAGGTGCTAATTAGTAAGCTTTAAAACTTAACATATAAGAAATTATGACTTTTGATTGTTTAATTCAACTTATAATGCAATAAAATCATGAAAATGAACCATTTTGAAAGTACTCAAGTAATTTTAACAGTTGAAATTACCCATTTTCTATTTAGAAATTATATTTTTTATAGTGTATATAAACTTTTTATAGTAATTGATTTGCCGTTGAAGGGCACTATTATAAGGTTACTGGGGTTAGTTTTGTTTATATTGAAAATTGATGGCCTACCAAATAGTTTATAAAGTAAATTCGGCCGCTACTTTTTTACTTTCCTATCTGTATACAGATATAAGGAAAGTATAGGAATCATGATTTTTTTCGACCTCGAGTTTTCGACGGATTTTTACGTTTTGAGGTCCCCTGAATCCGTTTTGACTATTTTCGCGATGATGTCTGTGTGTGTGTGTGTGTCTGTGTGTGTGTGTGTGTCTGTGTGTGTGTCTGTATAACGCATAACTCATGAACCGATACACAGAAAAACACCATATTTTAAACTTAAGCTTTGTTTCAGCGTCCAATGAGCTGATTAGATTTTGGGCAGAGTCGGAACATCTGGGGGGGTACTTTATAGGTGGTCATTTTTATATTTTTTGGAATATATCTGTTATTTACGTTTAGAGAAGAAAATTCTTCAAATAAAAGTTACTTCTAATATAATTATCTATAATTTTTGTTTTATGCAAAATTTTCCTAAAATGGTCCGTATTCGAGAAATTTGACAAAATGTAAAAAAAAATAATTTTTTATAAAAATTATTCAAATAAAAGTTGTTTGTAATATAATTCTCTATAATTTTTATTCTATACATAATTTCTCTAAAATGGACCGTATTCGAGATATTTGAGAAAATGTGTAAATTTCGAATTTTGAAGAAAACTCAACAACGGATAAAGAAAAAAACATTAAATTTTAAACTTAAGGTTTATTTCGGCCTGACGTGAAATGATTAGATTTTGGACAAAGTCGGAACATCTGGGGGGGTACTTTATGGGAGGCCGTTTTTATATTTTATGGAATATATCTGTTATTTATGTTTGGAGAAGAAAATTGTTCAAATAAAAGTTACTTCTAATATTATTATCTATAATTTTTGTTTTATGTCAAAATTTCCTGAAATGGTCCGTATTCGAGAAATTTGACAAAATGTGCAAAATTCTGATTTTTATGAAAATTGTTGAACTAAAAGTTGTTTGCGATATCGATCTCTATAATTTTTGTTTATACATGATTTTTCTAAAATGGACCGTAATGGAAAAATTGTAGGAAAAGTGCTAAATTTAAATTTTTCAGCATTTTCGGTTTCAATGAATATCTATAGAAAAATGTTTCGAAGTAGATGTATGTGGACAATGTATATATTTAGTTTATCCTCTAAACATTTATAGAGATGCTGCAATAGGTTGCACAAAATAAGAGGAAAAAGCCTATAATAACTAGATAGGAAAGTCATGTGTTGGACACATCAGATTTTTCAATATTCTTGTGCAAAAACCAGTTAACTCAGAGTTCACTGGCAGAAACAGACAGATACAATAAATATGACAAGAGGAATGACATTTATTTGACAGACCTTAAAACTTAACCAAACTTTTATGGCAAATTTGTACTACTTATAACGTATGTTTATTTTTTCTGTAAATTTAACGTATGCGTTAATTTTATTTTTACAGAATTACAATTTATGTTAAAAATCGTAAAATTTAACACCTGTTAAAAATAAACGTATTGAATTACAGAATTACCACTATAGTAGGATATACAGTGCGTCCATAAAGTAACGCATAAATTCATTATTGGCTAAATGAACAATAAAATTAGGAATTCCCAAAACAGGTCGATTTTTGATTTCAATTTACTATTGTTTCAAATCATAATCTAATATACAGGGTGAACCACTTTCGTGTAATGACGTCATCAGCATTTTTTTCAAATGGAACCCCCCCTTTTTTTTTCAATTTCCAAATTGCCTTTGCTGAGCTGATTCCAAAAATGTATAATGTGTTGCTTCAAATTGGTACAGGGTGGGCAAAAATGCAAAAATTTACTTACAAAGTAATGAAAATAACGAATAAACGTAATAAACACATTAAATGAAATTAAGTATTGTTATTACAACTACTTTGATAAACTATCAAGAACATACAGCATTATTCTTAATAATTGTATCTTACAGCTTTTATTAGTGATCCAAGCCCCTGGACTATAAAAATATTTTTGTTTGGCCTTATCTTTTACCAGTTTTTTTATTTGACATACCAGTTTTTTTATTTGACAACACTGTCAAAAACATTGAAGCACAGTTTCGTATTGTTAACGCTGTAGAGAAGGTACGTTCGTGAACTTTTTTTACAAAATCCCTTTAACCGAAAGTGACAGGATTGAAATATTAATGATGATTGGTATTGGCGATAAGATGCAGACTCAACAAGAGGTATGCCGATTATTCCATGAAATGCACCCAGATCGTGAACCTATTTCACAATCTACGGTAAGTAGAATAGAGCGAAAATACAGAGAATTAGGACATGTGAGGGATGCAGCAATGCAAGGTAGACCAAAAATTGATGAAAATATTCAACAAGACATAATTTTGTCGGCTGTAGAAAATCCACACTGTACAGTGCGAGGATTATCTAGGGATTTTGGTATTGGAAAGTCTTCAGTATCAAACATTTTCAAAAAGGTAAAATACCATCCTTATAAAGTACGTCTCATCCATGAATTGGCTGAAGACGACTTTGACCGAAGAACTGAATTCTGCGAGTATATGATGAACCAAAATAACAATTTCATTGATAACGTTTTATTTTCGGACGAGGCAACGTTTTATTTGAACGGTCATGTTAACCGGCAAAACGCCCGTTATTGGTCTGATGAAAATCCACACTGGATGCAAGAGTACCATACGCAAAGACCACAAAAAACTAACGTATGGGCTGGTATTGTGAGAAATACAATTATTGGTCCATATTTTTTCGATGAAAACTTAACAGGAGCATTATATCTGGATTTCCTACAAAATACATTAATTCCTGATCTGATCCAGCTTTTTCCTGATATTCAAATACCCACTAATGTAGACCGCAGAATCTGGTTTCAACAGGATGGCGCACCGCCACATTACGCAGTAGCTGTGCGCAATTTTTTAAACACAACTTTTTCACAAAGGTGGATAGGAAGAAGGGGACCAGTGGAATGGCCTGCTAGATCACCTGATCTGAACCCATTAGACTTCTTTTTATGGGGTTATTTAAAATCTAAAGTCTACTTCAACAGACCTGGAAATATCCCTCAACTACAAGACCGAATCAGACAAGAAATACAGAGCATAACACCCGCTATGCTACAGAATGTTAGAGACGAAAGTAATGCCCGGTTCAGTCATTGTCTAACGGTCAATGGAGAACAATTTGAACATTTATTGTAAATTTTCGTTCGTTTGTTTGTTTTTGGAAGTGTATCACATTAATTGCATAACTACATAATTCCATTTAATTTGTTTATTACATTCAGAAACGTATTACTTTCCATAAACAATTTTCATATTTTTTTTTGCATTTTTGCCCACCCTGTACCAATTTGAAGCAACATATTATACATTTTTGGAATCAGCTCAGCAAAGGCAATTTGGAAATTGAAAAAAAAGGGGGGTTCCATTTGAAAAAAATGCTGATGACGTCATTACACGAAAGTGGTTCACCCTGTATATTAGATTATGATTTGAAACAATAGTAAATTGAAATCAAAAATCGACCTGTTTTGGGAATTCCTAATTTTATTGTTCATTTAGCCAATAATGAATTTATGCGTTACTTTATGGACGCACTGTATTTCAGAGGCGACAGTAGGTGGAATTTTCAAAGTATACCATTAGCATTAGATATTATAGCTAAAAACATAGTTCTGTACTCAAATTGAATCCATAAGGGTGCGAATTCGGATAAAATATAGTTTTAAAACTAGGATATTGAAAATTCATTAAAATCTATTAAAATTATCAAAAATTCTACTAAAGATATCAGAAATCTACTAAAACTATCAGAAATCTAATCTAATAAAATCTACCAATCTACCAAAACTTTTAGAAAATCTACTAAAATTATCAGAAAATCTACTAAAAGTCTCTTAAAATCGACTAAAACTATCAGAAAGTCTACTAAAACTATCAGAAATCTACCTAAATTATTAGAAATATACTAAAATTATCAGAAATATACTAAAACTATCAGAAAATTCATTAAAACTATCAGAAAAGCTACTAAAACTATCAGAAAATCTACTAAAACTATTAAAAAATCCACTAAAACTATCTGAAAATATTTTAAAACTATCAGAAATCTAATAAAACTATCATAAAATCTATTAAAACTTTTAGAAAATCTACTAAAACTATCAGAAACCTATTAAAACTATAGGAAACCTACTAAAATTATCAGAAATATACTAAAACTATCAGAATCAGAAAAGCTACTAAAACTATGAGAAAAGCCACTGAAACTTAGAAAATGTTTTAAAACTAAGAAATCTACTAAAATTATCAGAAATCTACTAAAACTATCAGAAATCTAATAAAACTATCAGAAATCTAATAAAACTATCAGAAATCTAATAAAACTATCAGAAAATCGACTAAAACTTTTAGAAAACCTTTTAAAAGTATCAGGAAATCTACTAAAAGTATCATAAAATCTACTAAAACTATCAAAAATCTACTAAAATTATCAGAAAATATACTAAATCAAAAATCTACTAAAAAGCCTAAAAATGTTGTAGTCATAAAAAAAAAATGTTGGATTTGTTTGAGCAAAGCCACCGTAGTTTTTAAATATTCCAATTTTTTTAGAAAGTTTTTTAATATTTTAAAAGCCTAGAAATAGCCAAAAAATGTGGGCATAGTTCTCAGAAATAAAAGACCAAAAAACGAGGTGCTGCCGATTTTGTTTGATCACAGCAAAGTCACCGATTTTTAAAAAACACCAATTATTTTCGACATGATTTTTAATATTCCAAAGCCTAAAAATGTGGCATTTTCCAGAAAAGAAAAAACCTTAAAAATCATTTGTTGCTAGCAAAGCTGTATTTTTAACAAATAAGTTTTTTTTAGTATTTTGAAGACCTAAAAATAGCTTAAAAAATGTGGCAGTTTTCCGAGAAAAAAAAACCGAGGTGCTCTGCTGGCTTCATTTGATGCTAGAAAATCCTACGTATTTTTTTTTTTAAATTACAATTTTTTAATATTTTAAAGTATAAAAATCGCCTAAAAATGTGGCATATTTTTGAGTAAAGTCGTAAAAATGAGGTGCTCCGTTTGACTTCGTTTGATTCTTTTGAAAGTTCTTTAAATATTTTAAAATAGCCTAAAACGGGCATAGTTTAAAAAAAAACGAGATGTTTTTCTGGGCTTCGTCTTTTTAATTTTTAGAAAAAAAATCTTAAAAACTTCGTTTGATTCTATCAAACCACATTCTAGCTAGAAATATAAATAGTTCTGTACTCAAATTGAATCTAAAAGGGTGCGAATTTGGATAAAATATAGTTTTAAAACTGAAATACGATTAAAATCTACTAAAATTATCAGAAAATTACTACATTTATCAGAAACTCTACTGAAAGTGTCAAAAAATCTACTAAATTTATCAGAAACTCTACTGAAAGTGTCAAAAAATCTACTAAAACTATCAGAAAATATACTAAAACTATCAAAAATCTACTAAAATTATCAGAAAATTTACTAAAACAACCAGAAAACTTAGTAAAACTATCAGAAAATCTACTAAAAGCATCAGAAAATGTAATAAAACTATCAGAAATCTACTAAAACTATCAGAAAATATACTAAAACTATCAAAAATCTACTAAAATTATCAGAAAATCTACTAAAACAACCAGAAAATCTAGAAAAACTATCAGAAAATCTACTAGAAGCACCAGAAAATGTACTAAAACTATGTGAAAATGTACTAAAACTTTTAGAAATCTACTAAAACTATCAGAAATCTACTAAAACTATCAGAAAATATACTAAAACTATCAAAAATCTACTAAAATTATCAGAAAATCTACTAAAACAACCAGAAAATCTAGAAAAACTATCAGAAAATCTACTAGAAGCACCAGAAAATGTACTAAAACTATGTGAAAATGTACTAAAACTTTTAGAAATCTACTAAAACTATCAGAAATCTACTAAAACTATCAGAAAATATACTAAAACTATCAAAAATCAACTAAAATTATCAGAAAATTTACTGAAACAACCAGAAAATTTAGTAAAACTATCAGAAAATCTACTAAAAGTATCAGAAAATCTACTAAAAGCATCAGAAAATGTATTAAAACTATCAGAAATCTACTTAAACTATCAGAAAATATACTAAAACTATCAAAAATCTACTAAAATTATCAGAAAATCTACTAAAACAACCAGAAAATCTAGAAAAACTATCAGAAAATCTACTAAAAGAATCAGAAAATCTATTAGAAGTACCAGAAAATGTACTAAAACTATGTGAGAATGTACTAAAACTTTTAGAAATCTACTAAAACTATCAGAAATCTACTAAAACTATCAGAAAATATACTAAAACTATCAAATATTTACTAAAATTAGCCGAAAATCTACTAATACAATCAGAAAATCTACTAAAACTATTAGAAAATCTACTAAAACTATCTGAAAATTTACTATAATTATCAAAAAATCTACTAAAATTTTTCTCTAGGCCTTCATTCTTCTTAAAAATCTACCAATTCGTTGAGAAATTTACTGCAAACAACAATCCTGCTGTAAAATCGTGCATTATTTGGAATTAATTATACAGAATATAAAGTTTTAACCCCAACAATTTTGTAAGAAATATGGCGCTAATGACAGCTGTGCTGTGTAATAAGATACTCAACATACTTAAGACTATTTATGGGATATTTCGAGGGAACTCATTAAGATAACTTGTGCTTTGGGAAGAAAAACCTTCGAAAAAATCAGACTTTTTAAAAAATACGGTGGCTTTGCTAGAATCAAACGAAGTCAGCAGAGCACCTTGGTTTTTAAGTTTTTTAAGTGTTCATTTTTAGGCTATTTTATTTAGGCTTTATATTCAAAGTTTTTAAGATTTTTCTGAAAATTATGAATGATTGATTGGTAAACGAACGAAAAACGAACTTGTTTTAAAAAAATAGTTTTTTTACACTTTTGGATGACCCTGCATAAGGATTGTGAATCAAGTTCTATGAGAGAATGAAGCTTATCGAGTAAAAAAAAAATAAATGGGGGGAGGGATTTTAGATCCTCACTGCATAAGTGCAATAAATTATTTATTTATTCAACAAACCACGAAAAATATACAGGGTCACCTTTAATTAATCGCCCTGTTTCATGTTTTTAATAATAAAAATAAATAACTTGACTAGGTACCTCATTTACTGGAAATGGCGTCACTCTCGTCACAACACACAACTGCCTTTCTCTCTGCGAGAACCACACAACTAAGAATAGAACTATAAAGCAAAAAGCCAAAACGCAACAACCATGGAATATCAACTTTTCAAGGTTTCAACGATAACTAGTATTTACAGAACAACGAGACGTACAAGGCGCATTACAAGGTTCCTCATAAGTGTCGGTAGTTTTTTTTTTAATAGGGTACAGAATTTAATCATTAAGAAGGTTATCTATAAATATCCGTAAAGGAGAATAAAAACGAGTTTTACCCACAAGAAACATTTAATAAAAAGGCGTGAAGCGACTGGTTTCGGTATATGACCATCTTCAGACGTAAATATTAAAATGGAAAAAGAAAGAAAAGTAAGATGTAATTATATTACATTAATTTAAAATTTGGTTTTATTTGGTAGATTTTCACACATTTATTTTAAAAATAAAAATTTTTAAAAAAACACTAACATGACATATGTTTCGAAGTACAACTTCTTTTTCAAATGTGACTATTTACAATTCGGTATCCAATATATATACGAAATAATTTAACAAAACAAAGTACTTAAGAAAACATCAATAACATTACAAAATAAACTAACTATTTAAAGTAAATAAGGGTACTTAGGTAATTATAATATCCATCAGATAACAATAAGATAGCCCATTACTGGGATTATCTCACAGAAAACTGGGAAAGAGATTTAATAAGGGTGAATTATTAATATTATCTAATTGATCATTAAGTAAGTTATCTGAATTTTTAAATCTATTTATTTCAAGTGTTTCTAAATGGTTTAATTTAAGGCTCTTATTTTCTACATGTAAAATTTCAAAGTTGTCTGTAAAAGAATGATTTTCAGCTAAAATATGATTTGAGTAAGTAGAATTATTTTTGTTTTTTGTATAGCTATTATAATGTTCGGAATAGCATTTTTTGAAAGTACGGCCTGTTTGACCAATATACAATTTTGGACAACTATCACAATTTAATTTATATACCCCCGATTTATTATTAGGATTAATTTTACCCTTATTGTTTTTAATATACTTCCCAAGCGTATTATTGGTTTTAAAAGCTACGTTAATATTTTGGTTTTTTAAATATGATGATACCTTTTCACTAGGAGCTCCTATATATGTAAGACTCTTATATCTGCAATTTGGATCTTTAATTATGGGATAAACTTGTTGAATAGCCTGTTTAAAAAGTTTTTCTCTAAAATGTTGTCTACTAACTTTGAATTAAAATTATTATTTACTGCGATTTGTTTAATGATATTTAATTCTTTAGTGAAGTTCTCTTTGGTAAGGGGAATATTAACTAATCTATGGATCATACTATTGTATGCTGCCAGCTTTTGTTTGTATGGATGAGATGAACTATTATTTATTGTAATATCCGTATGTGATGGCTTATGAAATATCCCAAAACTATGGCCTTTATTATTTTTAATAATATTTAAGTCTAAAAAATTAATTGAATTATCCTTCTCTGTTTCCATAGTAAATTTAATATTAGGGTGTATAGTATTGATAAAAACTAATAAAGAATTTAACTGTCTACTAGTACCAGTAAAAGCAGTCAATATATCATCAACATATCTATGCCAATACAGACAAAGTTTATTTAAATTATTGTTATGAATTTTATTTTCTAAATTATAGATGTTCTACTCAGCAAATGAAGGTCTTATTATGGGGAACCCATTAAGCCCGTTGCTTGCAGAAATATTTATGGATAATTTAGAAAATAAAATTCATAACAATAATTTAAATAAACTTTGTCTGTATTGGCATAGATATGTTGATGATATATTGACTGCTTTTACTGGTACTAGTAGACAGTTAAATTCTTTATTAGTTTTTATCAATACTATACACCCTAATGTTAAATTTACTATGGAAACAGAGAAGGATAATTCAATTAATTTTTTAGACTTAAATATTATTAAAAATAATAAAGGCCATTTTCTGATACTTTTAGTAGATTTTCTGATACTTTTAGTAGATTTTCTGATAGTTTTACTAAATTTTCTGGTTGTTTTAGTAAATTTTCTAATAATTTTAGTAGATTTTTGATAGTTTTAGTATATTTTCTGATAGTTTTAGTATATTTTCTGATAGTTTTAGTAGATTTCTGATAGTTTTAGTAGATTTTTTGACACTTTCAGTAGAGTTTTTGATAAATTTAGTAGATTTTTTGACACTTTCAGTAGAGTTTCTGATAAATTTAGTAATTTTCTGATAATTTTAGTAGATTTTAATCGACTTTCAGTATTTCACTTTTAAAACTATATTTTATCCAAATTGATAGAATCAAACGAAGTTTTTAAGATTTTTTTCTAAAAATTATGCTACATTTTAGGCTTCCAAAAATTTTAAAAACCTTTCAAAAAAAAATTAAAAAGTCGAAGCACAGGCTATTTTAAAATATTAAAAGAACTTTCAAAAGAATCAAACGAAGCCAAACGGAGCACCTCATTTTTACGGCTTTACTCAAAAATATGCCACATTTTTAGGCGATTTTTATACTTTGAAATATTAAAAAATTGTAATTTAAAAAAAAATACGTTTCTAGCATCAAATGAAGCCAGCAGAGCACCTCGGTTTTTAAGTTATTTTTTTTTTGCTGAAATGTTTTAAGCTATTTTTAGGTCTTCAAAATACTAAAAAAAAAAAACTGTAAAAAACTTGATATTTTTTAAAAATACAGTAGCTTTGCTAGCAACAAATGATGCCAGCAATAGCACCATAATTTTTAAGGTTTTTTTTTCTTTTCTGGAAAATGCCACATTTTTAGGCTTTGAAATATTAAAAATCATTTCGAAAACAATTGGTCTTTTTTGAAAATACGGTGGCTTTGCTGTCATCAAAAACAAAGTCAGCAGCACCTCGTTTTTTGTCTTTTTTTTCTGAGAACTATGCACACATTTTTGAGCTATTTCTAGGCTTTTAAAATATTAAAAAACTTTCTAAAAAAATTGGGAATTTTTAAAAACTACGGTGGCTTTGCTCAAACAAATTCAAAAGGTTTTTTCTCTCTGATAAATACCACATTTTTAGACTTTAGAAATATATTTTTTTTTTTAAATAGAGAGTGGTCTACTAAATTCGAAGAAAGCCCACAGAGCACCTGTTTTTAAAGCTTTTTCTAAAAATAACCACACCCTATTTTAAAGCTCTTGAAATATAAAACTTAAAAAACTACTTGTGCCAAATTTTTAGGCTTTTGAAATATTAATTTTATGAAAAAAATTACTATTTTTTTAAAATACAGTATGCTTTGCTAACTTCAAACGAAGCATGTGGGACATCTTGAGTTTTTAAAGAGTTTTTCTTGAAGCAACTGTGCCTCAGGTTTTGGCTCTTGAAATTATATAAAACATTTTAAAAAAATGTAAATTTTTAAAATTTAAACGTGTGGTGCTTTGCTAGCTTTGAACGAACTCAAAAGCACCATGTTCTTTATTTAAAGTTTTTTTACACGTATTGTAACAGGGATCCTTAATGGGCATTGTCGACTCAAAGAACACCTTAGTAACTGAGTGCAGATTCTGTGAGGAGGAGGAGGAGGACAAAACCTCCATTCACATTCTGACTGAATGTGAAAACACTCCAGCATCCAAGGGCACTAGATCTAGGACCATATAACCTATAAAACCTTAAAAAAAACTAAATAATGTAAAAACCTACTCATATATTTTTAATTTCTTAGGTTTTTCCAACCCTGGGCATAAGTGGTTGTTTTTAGAAAACCGTAGTGCTCTGCCGACTTTGCTTCAACTAAGCACCTTGTATTATTTAAAAATAGAAATTTTTAGTAAAGTTTTATAATATTTCAAGAGTCAAAAAATAGCCTAAAAATGTGGTGTTTGCCTTTAGAAAAAAAAAAAGTTTCGTGCGAAGAGCAAATCGTGTTTTTTAAAAATATCAATGTTTTTCGAAAATTTTTATATTTCGAGATCCTAAAAATATGGGTTTAAAATCGAAATAAAAAAATATATATACCTTAGGGTGGCCCAAAAAAAGCGAATGTTTTTTTTTATTTAAGTCTCCTATGAAAATTTGTTATTTTATCATGTTTTAAGAGCCCCCTCCAAAGGACAGCTCAAAAAAAAATGTTTAAAGGGTCGCTCCGAATTTTTTAAAAAAAAATCCAAAATAGTCGAAAACCGGATTTTTTTGTTTTAATTTTTTTTTTCTCATTACTTCATTTTTTTCTATAAGAAAAATCATAAAGATGCTGAAAATTTCAAGTCGAAATTTTAATATTGAAAGGTCACTAAGGTTCCAAGTCCTCTTCTAGCTACTTTTGAACATGAATATTAACGTACTTTATATTTTTTTCTTTTACATACTAAAGAATGAAATTGAAGCACGAGAAACAAAAAAAAAGTTTAATGAAAACAAAAAAATATCGTTAATATTCATGTTCAAAAGTAGCTCGATTTGAAAATTTAGAAAAATTCGGAGCGACCTTCCAATATTAAAATTTCGACTTGAAATTTTCAGGATCTGTGTGATTTTTCTTATAAAAAAAAAAAATAATGAGAAAAAAAATTTAAAACCAAGAAATCCTGTTTTCGACGATTTTGGAATTTTTTAAAAATTCGGAGCGACCCTTTAAAAATTTTTCTTGAGCTGTACTTTGGAGGGGGCTCTTAAAACATGATAAACTAAGATATTTTCATAGGAGACTTAAAAAAAATGTTCGCTTTTTTGGGCCACCCTAATATACCTATATTTTTACACAGGCACAAATTTTAATAAAATAAAAGATATTTTTATATATCTAGTATGATTAAGATTTGTTCAAATATATTTTTAATATTGGTAAAAAAAAACGTAGGCAGAAACAATAAATAAAAATTATTAAATATTAAATACCTGAAGCAGAGAAATGGGCACTCTTTGATAAACTAAGAGAGTATAAATGAATGAATTCATATTCAACTTTCTAAAATAAATTCAGATCAAGCACACAATGGTTGGGTGCTGAATTAGGTAGGTACCTACCTACCTATTCAATGATAAAACTACACTGCAACTGCACTGATTGCGAATTTGAGATTGTAAAAAATGAAGTGCAAGAAAGCCGCGCCCCATCAAAGCAGATGCAACAAACTCGTTTCAAAACCAGTCTGTTGATAAATATCTGGAACACTTGTTACCAAACCAAAAGCAATGCGAATGCAGAATTCGACTTCGTGAAAGTTGCTTGTACAAGGAAAGGTCATCGACAGCAGACAGATAACCTGAATTGACTTTAATTTTTTTTGTATTTTATTAAGGATCTACTTATACTCCTTTATTATTATGATTAAGCTGCACCTGGTCTAGATGCAGCTTATAGCATTTTCGCTGAATGTCCTATTATTAATAATAAAAATATCGATATAAACAAATTGTGGGTACCTAACACCTATTACACCTTTGTTGCAGAACACGGTCCATTTGTTTATTTATGTATATTAAAAATAACTTTTTAATTATTTTTAAAAATATTAGAATGATTTAATCTAGAAATTTGGTATTTGTGCCTTTTTTTTTAAGATTCTAATTCACAGTAACAGGCGCACCCTAGGGCCCCCCAGGTCAGGTGGCTAGTTACGCCTCTGTGTAAGGGTTTAAATCAATCCTTATCATAATAATAATAAGGGAGTATAAGTAGATCCCTCTACTCCCTTATTATTAGTATTTGCATTAATATTATTATGATTAGAGATTAAGTTGAATTCTTACAATGTAATGGCGCCATTTATTATTACATTATCACCATTAATATTTAATTTAGAAGTTTCTGGCTAATATAAAAACTAATACCTCTAAATAAAGACACACATTGAGTATTAATTAATCTAAAATAACTTTATTCTTACCTAAAATACGATGAACAAGCACGTTCACATAAACCTAGTTTAGTAGCGGCCATTTTACAATTGAAAATAATGCGTTGCACAATGCACATTTTACGCCACCAGCCACCAAACGAGTGCCACTCCCATCACAGTGTTGCCGTTACATTTTTTGAAAGTGTTCTAACATCCGATGATGGGGTCTATTCTTTACTTCTGTCATTATTTAAACGGATCTTTAAAATACATTAGAGGACTATCTTAAAGAAATCTGTTTAAATAATGACAGAAGTAAATTAACGAATACAAATATACTTTTAAAGGCCGCCAATATTTTTAAAGGCCGTTAAATATAAAGGAATTCTTACAGAATAGACCCCGACGTCCGATAAAATCGTAGTAGATTCTTGAAAATTGTATTAGGGCCCTTAAATAAAGTGATCATATTTTGAAAAGTAGAAAACATGGAGATTTGGTGATTTTTCGTTGACGAATTCTATTTACAGTAGTAACGGTTCATTGTAGAGCAAAAAAAAAGAACGTCGCCACAGAGGTTTAAAAACGAAACAAAATTTATTGATATTATTGGGAATACTACAAACTTAAAATACTTAGGATGAGATTACAGAACGTCTGTAACTTTGCAGATCTGCAAATATGGCGGACTTGCAACACTAAACCCACTATGCATAAAAACCCAACAAACATTTTGTGTAGGGGAATTAAAGGCCTAATAACTGTCACCCTTCAATTACATTGATGGCCATTTGACTTTTTTAATTAAAAGGCCGGCATATATAGGTCACTACGGCCGACAGTCGGGCCGACGTCACTTTGCCATCATAACCAATTAATGGGCCTTCATTTCCCCTTTAAAGTCTAGAAATAAATATATTGGCAATTAATGGCCTATTGATGGGAAATTAACAGGAAATTGCTAGCCTTTACTATATTAATAAAGGCCATGTGTTAGGCACATCATGTGCCTGATCGAATATCCTGTTCTGATCATGTGCCGCACATGATCAGAACAGGATATTCGATAGTGCCTCTTAGAACCAGTAGTACCGTTTGAACTTTAAATTCTATACAAAAACAGAAGGCATTTCAATATAGAATATTGTAGACATTTTATTTAATTCTGCTATACAATACAGAAAAAATATCTTTCTTCACAAAATTATTAATAAAATATTCTAAATTAAGATGTAAAAGTAAAATATTACAATGAATACTGAATACCAGCAATGCGAGATTGGTCTCATAGTATATATCCACTCGTTGAGTTATAACAAGCGATCATCGATGTCTCCATCTATGAACCCGGGACAGAGCCCTCCTGGACTGTTGGAGTTGGGTCTGCGGCAGTTAAAAGCCTTTTGACTTTTACCATGATTTTACCCAATACAGTTACTTACCCTTCATAAGGCCATCATCAAGCAACATAATGCTGAGCCACTATCGCAAGGCCAAAAGTAGGCTTTTATCTTTCTATCGTCGCATTCATTTTCCATTCAATTACAGCAAAAGGCCAGCAATATCCCGGCAATTTATTGTTTGTTGGGAACGTTAAATTAATGAGAAGTTTACATCACATTGTAACTCTCATTTTTACTCTTGTTTTCATCTGTAGGACGAACTCATAACCGTCTAAGACCAGAGTAGGGACGTTTACTTTTGTGATGAAACAATGTAGACATTGCGGTGATATTACAGCGCTACCTATTCACCGTTATTGGAAGTTCCAAAAAATGATGTCTTTTTAACAAACCAGATGTGACATTCCTGTTATATCCAAGACAGTATTTTTACTTCTTGTAGATGTTATTATAAAAGCCCATAAAATAAAATCATATTAATGAACCAAATGTGACGTTCCAAATATGATAACAGTTCATACCTTTTTATTTTTATCTTTGTCTTATAAATTATATTATATGGACCATGTTATATAAATATTTTATATTTCATCTATATAAAACAGATTAAAAATAAATAAACTTGAAGCACAGTATAAAGAACGATACAGAAAAGAAACATAGGGCTAAAACAGGAACCTAGCAACCGAAGCCACACCTTCTTTATGGTGGAGTATTGTCAAAAGTGAATCGTAGATTTGTTACTTGTTCGAAGTGCAACAGTGCACACTTTTGTAGCAGATGAACGAAGCTTTCACTGCTGTCGCTGTCAATATTTTTTGCCTGTCGTCTTTATTTGCCGTTTTGGATTTTTGGTTGGTTTTAGGGTTTTAGCGAATATTCTAATAACTTTTACGTTCTTTTAGTGGTTTATTTTTAGTTTTTGTTGCTGTTTTTAATTGTGAAGTGTTCATTTAAGACTTTTATAAAATATGACACATAATTCTGTAAAAGAGAAATGTGTAGTTTTCGCAGTGTAGGTTCAGTGAATAGCTACGTTCGCGTGTACTATGAATAGTTACGTTTTCTCAGAGTATCTCTGTGGTGGAACTGAAGGTCAAATATTTCTATCCCTTCAACTTCAAAGTTCCGACCATTACTTTCTTTTCTGTATCGTTCTTTCTTCTGTGCTTGAAGTTAAAAGCTTAGAAGACAAGTTAAGCTTTTAATTTTTAATCCCAGAAAATTTTACAGAAAAAGTATGATAATACAATGGTCTAAATTAATATCAAAGGTAAAAGTAAGAACTTTGATGAAATACTTAATATTGGGCAACAGACTGCTCCATAATATACATTACTACCGGTTACGTAAGTAGCAAGCGATCATTGGTATCTCCATCTATGAACGCGGGACGAACTGTTAGGTCTGACAGGTCTGCGATGTAAAGACTAAAGATATAGCCATCTTAAAAATGTGTAACTTGTACACATTACTGTGCTGACCTGTATGCGATATTATTGTGATTTATAAATATTAACATCGTATAAATGTTTGTTACAGGAAGTAACTAAAGAGAAGTACAAAAGATGTTTATGTAACTGCTAATTCAAGTATTGCAACGTACATAAACTTCATTTATAGATATAAAATATGCGAGAAATGTTAATGAATATGATGTTAAACTTTAAACATCTATGGGAAACGTTACAAAAAAGACTGGTAATGTTTCATGTTTAGTGGAATCCAAATCCATTACTATGTTTAAAAACTCGATAATCTGACACTGTATTCAATTAAAAGGAACAGAATAAGACTTCAAGTAAAGTAAAAATTGACAAGCTGCAAGTTTGTATGATGTTCTAACCTCCTTAAGGGTGGATTTGGGTTTAGTGTTATTGGGGGCAATAAACCTCAATATATATTGCGAATTTGCAGATATTTTTTGGAATACGAAAACTTGATACATCTGTAAGTCCTCCATATTTGCAGATCTGCAAAGTTGCCGTCATATTTGCAGATATGCAAAGTTGCCGCCATATTTGCAGATCTGCAAAGTTGCAGACGTTCTGTAATCTCACCATTAATATACTCTGATGATTTAAACATTTTTGCTGAAATACGATATATATAGTTGATTGTTTAGTTTTACAAAGGTGTTTAGTTGAATTATCACAGAAGATTATTTACATTTAAATTTTGACATATACCAGGAAACAATCATATTTTACTTTCGATTATCATATCAATGACACTGTGTTCAGTATGCCCTAATTTATAAAGAATCTATATAGAAGTCAATTTTGACAGGGAATTTTCTTTCACTAGGCATACCGAGTAGCAAAACATTCTAGATAATTTAGTAATATACATACAATAAAGTTTTGTTTTATTTGACCAACATATCGCTACAAATATGATTTAAAGAAGAAAATGTATACAGGGTGTTCCATCTCAGACGAGCCACCCCGTATATTTCTTATCCCATAGTAATTGGAAAAATTTCCTGAAACACGTCGGATGATTTTATTTGGGGGCCATCTTTTGACGTATATTTGAGGCATGAACGAGC
>OV651827.1:20568692-20590695 GCA_927349885.1 Psylliodes chrysocephalus
GAAATAATAATGAAATTATATTGCTTAATTAAAATAATGTCAGGTCATCAACCACGTAATTTAAGTTTGGTTAAACTATGAAAATTGTGCAAATCGGCAATATTCAAAAAATTGGGTATGTAAATTAAACAAGTTAGTTGTAAACTCGACAGCGAAAAAAGTGGACTCTAAAAGAGAAGCTATTTCTTTTATATAATTTAAAATCCTTAAAAACTAAAAAGTTTTCGTTGTGCCTTTTGGGGAAGAGTGTGACGTGCCCTAAGCTTAAGAAATGCGACAAGTGTACCAAAACATTTTAAAAATATTGTCAAATTAATGAGGTGTGGTTAAGTCTAAATAAATTATATATTTTTTTATATTTTGTATTTTCTTTCAAAGACGAAATTGGTACAAAAACACGACTTCGTGACAATATCAAGTGGATTATATTAATTATCAAAGTAACAAACACAAAGCTGTGCAGTCACTGCTTTTTTAAAGTTGTTACACAAATTAATGAACATTTTACCATCTACCACTACTCTGAAAATTTTACTGGAAGTCTCGATAATATTTCCAATTTTATTTATCGGTGTAGTGCTTGTAATGAAAGATTGTTTACATTTTTTGTTTTATGTTTATGTTTTATTAAAAAACTATGTGGTGGGATACACGAAGTAAGGGTTTAAAATTTGTTGTTGATCCAAATAAGAAAATGGGTTGGGTTATCTAAAGAACTTGAAAGCAGGGAGGAGTTTAAAATTAATAATTGGTTGAATTAGAAAACTTGTTTAAAAAATCAAATATATTAGTAGGTAGGGCAAAATGTATTTATATCAACTGGGAAATCTTTAAATGTTATTAATTTATTGAACAAGATACCTGCAACATAAATAGTCTCATACAAAATTAAAAAAGTTAAAAGTGCTACATGGTGAAAATTAAAATTTTACAAAATATAACAGTTCCAATGGATTCTTTTCATATCGAAATTTTAAACGGAAGTTTTAGTGAAGTGACGCCAATCGGACACAAAAAAATGTTTACTTCCAACTCCTAAACCACAAGAAATCCTAACCACATCGGGGGCAGCAGTATCAAAATTTAATCAAGTGAAGCCAGAGACATCTGGAAAAAAACTTGAATTGTTTAAAAAATGAATTCAGTGACATCTCTTCAGAGGGCGAGGATAACGAAAATTCAATGGAATTCGATGGGACCTTCGACATAGAAGAAGACATTGAACAAGAACAAAAAATCACAGAAGAGTATTTTATAAATGTTCACCTAATTTTGACGTTTCAAATCCAGAAAGTTATATTATGTATTTGGACGCCACGAATTTATATGGCGCTGCAAAGCGTCAAATTTTTCCTTTTGGTGACTTTAAATGGATACCTATGGATACCTGTGGATAACTTTGATTGTACTTTAGTAAATGACGATGCTTCTAAAAGATATGTATTGGAAGTAGATTTGAAGTATCCGCACAATGTCCACCACAGGCACAACGATCTTCCGTTTTGTCCTGAAAATACAATACTACCAATAGGTAAACACCCAAAATTAATTCCAAATTTAAATAATAATAAAGAAAAGTATATCATCCACTACCGGAACTTAAAACTGTCTTAAATATGGGTTAAAATTAAGGAAATTTCATAGAATTTTCTCAATCACCTTGGTTATAAAAATATATCGATTTAAACACCCTCCTTCGAAATCAAGCAATGAATGACTTTGAAAAAGATCATTTTAGGCTGCTGGTCAATGCAGTTTTCGGAAAAGCTTTAGAAAATATTAATAAACGAAAAGCTATACATCTAATATCCCACTGGGAGAATAGGCGCCAGATATTATATTCCACGTATAATTATAAAGATTTATACTTCATATTGAAACAAGAATCAATATTGCGTATTTTGCAAAAGCGTGTTCAAGAATCAATGTATGCGTGTTCAAGAATCAATGTATTTCTAATGGGGCGCTACAAAAATCAAGACCCAATGTATTTCTTATGAAGCGCTACAAGAATCAAGATTGCGTATTTTGCAAAAGCGAGTTCAAGAATCAATGTATTTCTAATGGGGCGCTACAAGAATCAAGACCCAATGTATTTCTTATGAGGCGCTACAAGAATCAAAATCGTGTATTGGGTTTAATAATACTTATCATGGGGGTGTGTGGAATGCAGATCTAACCTCGCTTGTGACGTAATAAATGAAATATAACACGTGTAACCATATATGGAATGCCTAATAATTAAACTCGCTGACCGAAGAAATGGATCACGCACGTATGACCTAATATGGAATGTTTCGTACTGGTATGCGAATTTTTACATCGAGAAATCCCCAATGTATCAATCTATTTTTTGCGGTTTGGTAAAAATAATATTTTCACGCCTCAACTACAATGTAATATTAAATATTATTATGATTCTGAATAGGGAAATGCATCCGTTGGCAACCAGCTATATTTAATCCGACCTTATAAATAATGCAAAATTTTATTTTTCGTATTATTTGACGCGATGGGTAAGTTTTCGTTGTGTTATTAGTGTATAGTGGTTAATGGGCATTTCTTTTGTTTCTAGATGAAGAATTCGTGGAATATATTAAAATTAATTTAGCTGCAAATATGCGAGTAAGTTTTTCGAACTAGAAATTTATTAAATATTTAATTTTTTTTTTGTTTGTTTTAATAGCATAAGTCGCTAATTATGTTTGGGGGGCGTATCCAACATACGCCCCCAGCAGATTCCATTTCATTGGGGGTCTACAAAAACAAAGCCTTCTACGCCTTTGACGGCGACATGGTAGTAGTTTGGGTATGTGACTTGGTAAGTTTATAAATATTTTCTATTTTGAACTATCTTTAACCCTAGAACGAATTTGTGTGGTTTTAACAACAAACGGAACCATTATACACGCGTCATAAGTTTAAGGTAATTTATTGCTCCGCTTGTTGAGAAAATTCATAAATACATTCTAGGTTTAATCATCAACGTACGTCAATTCTTTTTCAATTTTTTAAAAAAATAAAACTAAAATAAAATTAGATAATTATTTATTATTTAGGTAATAAATTATACAACCAGTAATGTAATGTTTCGACGTTATGTCGACTACACATAAAGGTCCCTTCAGCATGGTGTAAACATTTATTTTGTGTAGTAAAATTTCCACAACTGAAATTTGTTAGGTTATATTTTCCTAAATCGATAATGATAGGAAAAATACCTATTTCTAAACATTTTGATCGTAAAAAATCACTGTTTTTTTGTCTGATACATTTAGTTGATTATAATTTATCGGAGCCTTAAATAAAAAATCGTATCTCTGAGAGCCAATTTCGATCGTCATTTCCTTAGGGTGGAAACCCCCTAGGATATGAAATCCTTGTATGTCAATAAGACCGATTCTCATAGTGAATTATAATACAATGAGATAACTTTTTTTATTTTGAAAATTTATAGACAAGTTTTTAAATTTATAAGAGTGGGGGGAGTTTTATAGTAATTATTAATGAGAAAATTAAATCATATGTGTTCTACTAAAAACTCCTACATGAATTTTTTATCTTGCTTTTTAATAAATAATTTTTCTGACCCTCGTATCGCATATTTCTTATCCCATATTAATTGGAAAAATTTAACAAGACCGATTCTGCAATCAATGCTAACTAAGGGTAGACCGATTCTAGAATCAATTCCTAGATTCAAAGGCAAAATGATGGTAAGCCGTTTGTAGAATCAAGACAGAAAATGATGGTAAGCAGTTTCTAGAATCAAAGGCAAAAATTAAGGTGGACCGTTTCTGGTATCAAATTCTGAATATGTAATACGTGAACATGTATCGAGGGATGGGGGTCCAAGGGTGGAAGATTGTATTTTTGCAATGTCTAAAGGAAGAATGCTGATGAGTTGAAAGGATGGCACAATAAAGTTTGAAAATTTTGATTTAGACTGAAGATATTGTCATAAAAATGAGAGAATGGGTTGTTTTTTAAATAATAAATGTTATAGTACCTTTTACTTTTTGCATATGTATAAATTAGAAAGTATAGTAGTTTAATAAACCTGCTCTCATTATGTAAAATCCAATAATATTACTATTTGAAACATGATGTAACCTTTAAAATAATTACTTCATTTTCCTTTCTAATAAATTATAAATTCAAAATAATGGTATATAAAGAATTTTCATAATTTCAAATTTACAGTTACAGTTTATTTGTATTAAGTTTAATATATAAGTGTAAATTATTATTAAGGTAATGATTTTTAAATTTTATTATTTTTAAATTTATGTAGACAATCTAATTTTAGATGGATTATGATCTTTTAGAAATCAACGAAACTGCTGAACTTGAATTCAAACCTAATTTCAAGTTGTCTGATTTACCATTAAATGAAAAATTTACTATTTGTTCATTAACATCTGTACAAACCAAATATGGGGAGAGTAATATAGTTGAACTAGAACGTAATGTGGTGTTTCTACCAAAACGTATGGTCCCTCTCTTAAAAGAAAAGGAAGCTAAATTCGAGAATAAGGAATATTGCTTGGTATACGAAGGCAGCAAAGAAGTTGGAAAGCTGAATCCAGCACAACTGTTCAAAATCGTTAAAAAGGATGAGTAAATAATGAATACCGAATTTTGCGATACATGTAAGATTTATTTTTGCTTTTGTAAAAAGTCATTAAATTTGCATAATTTAAAAAAAAAAAAAAAGATAGTTTTATGAATACAATTTCAAAAATAAATAAAACTAATCTATATAATCAAATAGCTAATACTAATTTATATTGTTCTGAAACTTTAAATAAAACACCTTCGCAGTTGAAAAATGAATTCAGAAAAAATATGTGATATTAGTGATGAAATAATTAATAAATTTAAAAATATTAAACAAATCCTAAGTCAAGATTTTAGTATTAAAGAAAAAGAGGTTTGGCTTAAACATATAAAAAGTAATATTAAGTTATGTAACAAAGCTATTCGAAACTCTGACTTTTCAATTGGATCATTACGAAAATTACAAACAAATTTAGGTCATTTAAAAGTTTTTCAAACATCTATTCAGAATTTAAGTCAAAATCATGTAGGAAAAGGGCTAAGTATTCTTTTAGACTGGTATATTATATTTCTGTAAGTGGTTTTATATTTTTATGGTAACATACATAGTCAATAACTACTTATTTATTTTTGTATAACAAGCAAGAAATAGGTACTTGTTTTCTTTTTGTATTTTAAAACATATTTCAGTTTTAATAGGCTGGAAAAAATGTTTCAAACAAGTTTTTAAGTGGGATTAAAATATCCTGGAAAAATATTTCTACAAGTACTTTTTATTTTGATTGAGATAGGGGGTACTGCTTTGTTGGGGGCAGCATATATAAAGGCATATTTTAACTTTGAAACTTATTAACATTTATTAAGTTTCGAGTATCGCTAAGTTTTGAGTATTGTGTGAAGTATCATGTCTAAAGTGAATGTATTAAGTAATGTTTTAATTACCAAACAAAGCTATCTGAGTGATGACAGTAGTGATTTCGAGGTTTTAAATGGATCCTTCAGTAACCTATTACCGATAGGTAATTAATGAAACCCAAACCATCAACATCGAACCCCGCAGTTCCAAAGCTAGTAGGACCTTCAAGACCCAATCCATTGACATCCAACCCATCAAGATCCAGACCATCGACATCCAAGCCATCAACATTCAACCCCGTAGTTCCAAAATTAGTTATTGCCAAGAAATGTATTTCTAAAACTGATTTAAAACAGGACAAATACAGTGATGTATCAGATACCGACTTTCATAATAATTCAACGATGGTGGAGTTAGACACCACCGTATGTGAGGAAGAAGAAATTGAGAAACAGCAATCTACTGTGGCATATTTAGATAAATTGGAACAATTTATCTCAGAAACAAAAGATTTTGTCAAAATAAAGCAAGAAAAAAGACTTCAATTATATAAAAAGCTCAAAAAGTATCAGTCTAAAGTCAACAAAATTCAGAAAACACTGGATATTGTGGATTCCATTTTAGTAAGAGCAGTAAGGATCAACCTCTTAAAATAATCTTTTTATTTTAAAATAATTTTTTATTTAATTTTTCACTATAGAATTCAATATTGGCATTATTTATTTTAGAAACTATTTTTGTAAAATAAATTAAGTAGTTTTATTAGAAACTTATTGTATACACATAATTATTTATTACATTAATCGGTTTTTACCAACATTTTACTTTACATAACACACATTACTTGATACTCAAAACTTAATAAATGTTAATCGACAATTTTAAGTTTCGAGTATCGCTAAGTTTTGAGTATTGTGTGAAGTATCATGTCTAAAGTTAATGTATTAAGTAATGTTTTAATTACCAAACATAAGGACAGGTAAAGACATTTTTAGTGTTTGTTAGTTGTGGATATAGGCCTACTGGGGAGCTACCACATTAAATAAATGCAACGCGCCATGAGTTCTATCTCCATATATTGTGAATAGTTTATGATTTATATTTACACATGGATGTTGAAACAGATTGGCCGTATCCTCCTACAAAAGTTAATTTCTCTAATTAAGAACTTTTATATTTATAGTTCTAAATTTTTAATATTTAATAACATTTTTTAATAACATGTTTAATAACTTTTTATTTCAACATTTACAACATAACCTTTGTTATAAAATAGAAGTAATGAAAATTTATTTGTACTTCTGTTGAAAGGGTAGCGGTGTAACACGTGTTTAAAAAATTTCACTGCAACACAAAGTTTAAAAAGACATTATAGGGAACAGTTAAATTGGGTTGAAACAGTAACTACACCTCCATCTAAGAAAGTAAAAAATGATGAAACATACCAGCACAACATAACAAGAAACTTTTATTTAAACAATTTTTTTAATATTTAAAAAGTAGATAGGTTTAGTCGGTTCTAATTAACTCCGGAGGAGTTTGACAACAGATTCTATACACGTCTCCAGTAACTCTCTATAGCCAAATCGAAATGGACACATTGCAACACCCAACAATAAGGCAGATAGAATCACCAGAAGAGTTATGGAAGTTCGCTACATCTCAGATGCATGACGAATATGTGGCTCTTCATTACATGTTATGCGTATGGGTCACAATGAGGTATAATCCATTCAAGTCTTCTATTCTACATCTATCTAAGCCATTATCTAAGCAACTCCATGGACAATGTTAACAAAGAAATTGTTCCTACAAATGAGATGTACCAAACCTACCCTATCATATACATTCTGTTGATCACCCCCAGTTCAGCCTCCGACTCTTACAGGTCAAAGATGTGCTCACTACTAAACATCAATATTGACGATGTCCCATGCAAACAAGTGAATTCATTTCCCCGACCAACATCTTTAGAAGCACATCATTCTAGCTCAGTACCTTTTCTCTTATCTCCTAGTGATGAAAGATTCATAAATGAAATAGAAGACACGATGCTATTGATAAAAAAAGAAATAGAGAAACTAGGAAACTGCGCACGCAAAGTTTCTACCATGCACTTGCAGACTTTAACGGAGACGATCAATGAGATTTATAATGTAAAGAAAGGACTTTCCTGACAATTACTCAATGGTTTTATTTCATCAGAAATAAAATGTTCTTAGTCTCCTCTCTCATTGCCCAACTGCCAGAACATTATTAGGGGTTTTTCAAGCTAGACATCAAAACAATGGAGGCCTTTGATCTTATCTTACAGGAATCCACAATGCATAGAATTTCTCTTTCCCAAATTTGATCTTATTAATCATGAGTTCAAAGATTGTCTGCAGATAGTCATAGTTTTTATAGTTTGAGAAATCGAGATATATTTGAAAATTTCACTATTAGTTATCCATTATAAATAATAATCTTAAAAAATAGTTAGATTTGATCGGTTCTAATTAACTAAAGAGAAGTTTAAGAGATTAAGATATTTTTGAAAATCAATATTTTTTGTTTCAGGTTAAGCATTGGAACAAATTCTTTTTTAAAAGTCAATGTGTACAAATATAATCCATTGAAATGATCTTCATATATCAACACCCATTAGCAATTACTAGAAAAAAGCCATTGTTAATATGCGCAATGCAGACAACAAATGTTTTCTAACATCATCATATCCACATTATACGACACGTTGGAATATTGAAGGTATAACTTTCCCAATGACTCAAATTATTTAATAATTTTTTTAATTGTGGGAAATTTTAAAAATAATTATTTAAAAGTTTGATTTATATCTCATATTAAGAAAAACAATGTATTTTTGTTTAGGAAACGATTAGCAGTGCAAAATAAGCTACTTCTTTTTGCTCCAGACATATACCTATAATATGTATTATCTTGTAATTAAGAGGTTGAATTAAGAAAAGTATATTGTCGTATGCCCATAATGTGTACACCCCCGTTTGTGCATAATGTGTGAAATATTATATACAAAAAACAGATAATTTTTTTTTAATGACACACGACTTTTGTAACCTCCTAAAACATTCCAGCATATACTTTCAAAGCATATGCACACCTGCATAAAAGGTATAAAAATGCAAGCTATACTAAAAATAAATTCCAATGATAAGTACATATATGAGATTCTAATGTTATTTACATGTCAGAGATTCATAAACAATATAACCATTCCATATAAGGCAAGCATTAATTATAGTCATCAATACTCAAGCTGAAATATTGCAGACATAAAAATGTATTCACATAATGACATACCAAATAAGGTAGGGACTGATGTAGAATCTAGCAAGATATATTTTTTAGAGAATAGATACATATTTCTAAATAAGGCAGGTGTTTTCTTTTTATTGGTAATATATTTCTGAAAGTATTTTTTTTATTTTTGTGTGGAACTTGTGGGAAAATATTGCAGCAAGTACTTGTTTATTTTTGTTCTGGGTTAAAAATCTAGACATAGCAACTACTTGTTGTTCTGACTGGGGAGGTACTAAGTACTTATGAAGGTAGGGGTAATTGTAAAGCATATAAAAGATATACTTTAACTTTGAAACCTTAGTAACATTTTAATAACTTCACAAACACAACAAATAATGGCCAAAATAAATATAATTAGTAACGTTAGATTAAACAATGAAAGTGATATCGGCAGCGACCTCGAAGTGCTGGACGGTTCGTTTTCAGACTTAAAACCCATAGGGTATTCAACCCCGAAAAGTTATCCTTCAACCTCAAAAGGTAGTGCCCAGATTACCAAACAAAGTGTGCATAACCCAGTAATCCCAAAATTAATTATATCAGGGAAATATATAAAAAAAACTGATTTAAAACAAGAACAGTTTAGTGATATTTCCTCAGACGAGGAAGGTGATATCCACAATAATACAACCATTGATGGAAACCACTTTGTACGAACAAGAAGATCTTATAGAAGAGCAGCAATCCACAAATGCCTATTTGAATCGTTTAGAACAGTTTATAGCAGATACGAAATAATTTTTTAAAACTAAGCAAGAAAAAAGAAACCAGCTTTACCGTAAATTGAAAAAATATCAACGACGTGTTAGCAAAATTCAGAAAACAATAGATTCCTTAGACGCTATTTTATTAAGAGCAGTTCGAATAAATTTATTAGAATATATCGGAAAAATGTATAAAAAAGACCAATTTAAAACAAGAAAAGTATAGTGACATTTCCTCAGACGAGGAAGGTGATATCCACAATAATACCACCATTGATGATTTTAATGGCTTGTCATTATGTTGCAAAAAGCCCTTCAATTATATAAAAAAAAGCAAATTATTTTTTAATGTTGTATCTAGATGGAAAATAAAATAACCAAACTAAATACTGTATCTTTAATAGAAAAGGAAAACAAGAGAATCACCAAACTAAACGCCTTTATTCCGGATAAACCATACCGAATATTAGCAGCCAAAATAACTAAGGGTAAGTAAGGAAAGGCAGTTCTTCTAGAATTGGATGAGGAGGTAACCTTTATACCTCAAAGGGTAACTGAGACCTACAGAGACGCAATAATAGATCTGCCACTAAAGTACGCAGTAGTGTTCCGTAAGCTGGTGGACGTAGGAAAGCCAGAATTCAGATGAAATTGGTTCTTTAAGCGATGAGCTCATTAAAAAATTGACGGAGGTAGAGTGTGAAATTTTAAATAAAACAAAAAATTTATCTCCTTCAGAGACAAAAATTTGGAAAAATCAAATCAATAGATGTATTAGACTATGTAATTTAGCTATTCGAGGTGCTGATTTAGCTATTGGTTCGTTACGAAAATTGCAAACTAATGTTGGTCATCTCATAAGGTTTAAAATTATTATTAAAAATTTTAATTCAATAGTCAGTGGGGGTCTTAAAAAGGATCGTAGTAATAGGGTTGTATGGAAATATAACTTCAGTATTTGTTAGATTGCTAAACACATGCAAAAATACCACGAATTCTGAATAAAAATTAATTTAACTGCAGCAATGGTATTTCCGGAGAGTCCCTAACCGAAAAACGCTCTGCACTGACGTAATATCGGTAGCACATAAGCGAACACGCATGGGGGGGGGGGCATTTCACATTCGACGCTCAGGTTCATAACGCGACGCCCAGTAGTGCTGCTAATTTTGTTTCTCATGTAAGTAATTTTTTCATTTTTAAAAATCATTTTGTAATATCCAATTTAGTTTAATTTGATAGAAAAATGGCTGTTTTTTTCTTTTTCATGATCATAGTTTAGTATTCGTTTTGAAACTTTTAATGTATACTATTTAAGTTGATAAATGGTTTTGTTTTTCATGGTCACAATTATTATTCGTTTTACTAATGAAAATAAATTGAAACAATTTTTATGAGTAGTTGCAAGTAGACATTTAGAATATTTTTTTTTGTTTATAGATGAATCTAATCGAATTAAACAAAGTATCTCCTGTAGAACGGAAAGAGACGATTAAAATTTCTGAGTTGCCTCTAAATAAGCCCATCAAAATCAGCAAGGAAAAAATCGTTAATACCAAGTATGGAGACGCTGTTCTGTTGAAGTTAGTGGATAAAGCAATCTTCCTATCCCAAAGAGTAACAGAGACATATAGACCGTACTTGGACGAATTCGCTAATCAACTGTACAGTATTATTTACAGAAGAGAAATTGCCATTGAAAAACAGAGTCCACTTGCTTCCTTTGAAATTATCAAGCATTAGTGTAAATAAAAAGGGTAAGCATTTTTTGTCCTTTTTTTTTATTAAAGTCACTAAAAATATCGAGTGTGATTAAACGTTCTGATAAATTGCTGGTAGCGATTAAAAAATTACGCAAAATTATTTTTGATAAATTTACTGCTAGAGATGCTGAGATCTGGTTAAAATTTAAATAAGCCGGTTAAAGCCTGTAGTAAGTGCATTAAAGATAAAAACTTACCCATTGGAGCAAGAAGGAAATTACAAACATTGGACATTTTAAACATTTTCGTAAATTAATTTTAAATGGTTGGGACTAAATTCCAAATTACGTAATAGGGTTAAATAGGAAAACGATACCTAGAGTTTTGCTAGTATACTTAGGACTGGGATTATTGTAAATTTACGTCATAAGGATTTGGGCAAATTTTTGAAAGACGCTTACCTAGTTTGTAAACAAAAAATTAAAACATGCCTCAATTCATTTTATAAAAGTATGTAATGTAGAATTACATTTTCCTACAATCTCATCGACAAGAAAACTAATTACTATAGCTGTGGAAGGAAATATAAGTAGCTTCTTGAGCATTTTAAAAATTTTAAAGATATACACATCCTTACGTAGCCAGTAGATTTATGAACAAATTGTGAGGGGCATAATTTGCTTGAGCTTTCTCATTTCAACCCAAAAAAATGGCGATATATTTTTCAGTCATACACATAAAATGATCTAGAAGTAACATTTTCCCCTACTATTATGGTCTTTAATTTTGATATAAGTGCTTTTTCAACAGAAGGTACTCACATTTCAAAATGCAAACGAATAATATAAAAATTATTAGTCATTTAAAAAAAATAGCTGATGATAATTTTGTCAGTGTAAAACCTAATAGTGAAAAGTATATAAATCCAGAATTTTTAAATAAGTCGAATAACGACTAAAGAAGGTGCAAGCCACTTCGAAGGTCCATTATTAGTGTATAGTGGTTAATGGGCATTTCTTTTGTTTCTAGATGAAGAATTCGTGGAATATATTAAAATTAATTTAGCTGCAAATATGCGAGTAAGTTTTTCGAACTAGAAATTTATTAAATATTTAATTTTTGTTTTTTTTTGTTTGTTTGTTTTAATAGCATAAGCCGCTAATTATGTTTGGGGGGCGTATCCAACATACGTCCCCAGCAGATTCCATTTCATTGGGGGTCTACAAAAACAAAGCCTTCTACCCCTTTGACGGCGACATGGTAGTAGTTTGGGTATGTGACTTGGTAAGTTTATTAAAAAATATTTTCTATTTTGAACTATCTTTAACCCTAGAACGCATTTGTGTGGTTTTAACAACAAACGGAACCATTATACACCCATTCTGTTTTGTAAAATTAGGAATAAATACAAAGAAAAACAAATTAGGAAAAAGAAACTCATTACAAGTTTACTGAAAATGGGCCTAAATAAAAAAGCTGAGCTTCAAAGAGAAACAATTTTGAAACTCATTGAGTTACTGTAAATACTTAATACTATTTAAAAATATAATTTTGAATTAAAATATATTTTATTTTCATTGTCCAATGTTGACTTTACCCTATTACCAATAACTTTCTCCCATTTAAATTATTAGCTATATTTGTCCAATCTTTACTTGAATGTCCACACCAGCACTCTACTGTCCAGAGTGTTTTCCATTTAAAAAGCATTGGTGTCCAAGATCATATACCACGATCTCTACGTAATTCCGTTTTTCCCCTTTGAATCGGACCAATAGCAGTGAATATACGTGCTAAGGCCGAAAGAAGAATTTACAGGGTCATTCCTATAGCATAAGACGGAAAAGAAGTAGAGATCAAAAGATAAGTAGGGTATAGTAGTATGCCCAAATTGTGCAAACCCCCTGTATGAGCAAAATGTGCAAACCGGTTTAACCGGATCTCCAAGTTAATAACCTGAATAGAATAACTACTTTGACTGGTTGATGACCTCGTCAAAGCTGAACTATCATATAAACCCATGTATGAGCATAATGTGCAAACCGGTTTAACCAGATCTGCAAGTTAATAACCTGAATAATAGAATAACTAGTTTGATGGTCAGAAGGTTAATGACACATGTCTAGACACTTGATATTTAACTTGTTTGAATACATACACATACCCACCAACTAACTCATATGTCAAATATATTAATCAAAAACAAGATAGAATTCAAAGGGGGGTTATTTTGACTACAACTTTTAAAAATAGACATATTTTACTCTTTAAAAAAATATTTCAATTGTATTTACTAAAATTATTCCAGCTAATTCTCCTACAAGAACTTCGAAAATACTCAAAAACAAGAAATAATTTAGGTACCTAAATTATTTTTTAAACATTAACACAACTCACAAAAAAAGTTATTTTTGAAAGGGTAAAATTGTTCATAAAAAATTTGTTGGTTCATGCTGTATACCATAATAAAAATCATTAGTATAATAACGTAAAGCATGTGCAAAAACCAGATTAAATATAAGAGACAAAGTATAATTATAAAAATTGTTCTTGATAAATTCACTTATAAAATTATTATGCCCATCCTGTATATTCTGAAGACAAAGAAAATGTATCAAAGGATACGCACACCTGCATAAAAGGTATAAAAATGCAACTATACTAAAAATAAATTCCAATGATAAGTACATGTATGAGATTCTTAAAAAAGAGACTTCAATACAGTACAAAGAAAATGCATTAAACCAGTACCTGTTTAAAAAATGCATGCCATTATAAAAATTATTCTTAAAATAAAATCCAACTATAAATGTTATGTTTGCATGTCTGAGATTCATAAACAAGATAACCATTCCATATAAGGAATGCAATAATTATAGTCCTCGATACCCAAGCTGAAATATTGCAGACATAAAAATGTATTCGTATAATGACATACCAAATAAGGTAGGGACTTATGTAGCATGTAGCAAGATATATTTTTTAGAGAATGGAAACATATTTCTAGATAAGGCAGGTATTTTCTTTTTATTGGTAATATATTTCTGCAAGTAATTTTTTTTAGACAAACTTGTGGGAAAATATTGCAGCAACTACTTGTTTATTTTTGTTCTGGGTTAAAAATCTAGACATAGCAACTACTTGTTGTTCTGACTGAGGAGGTACTAAGTACTTATAAAGATAGGGGTAATTGTAAAGCATATAAAAGATATACTTTAACTTTGAAACCTTAGTAACATTTTAATAACTTCACCAACACAACAAATAATGGCCAAAATAAAAATAATTAGTAACGTTAGATTAAACAATGAAAGTGATATCGGCAGTGACCTCGAAGTGCTGGACGGTTCGTTTTCGGACTTAAAACCTATAGGGTTTTCAACCCCGAAAAATTACGCGTCAACCTCCAAAGGTAGTGCCCAGTTTTCAAAACCAAGTGTACATAACCCAGTAATCCCAAAATTACTTATATCAGGGAAATGTATAAAAAAGTGATTTAAACAAGAACAATTTAGTGATATTTCCTCAGACAAGGAAGATGATAATACAACCATTGATGACAGGGAAACCACTTTGTGTGAGCAAGAAGATATAGAAGAACAGCAATCCACAAATGCCTATTTGAATCGTTTAGAACAGTTTATAACAGACACCAAACAATTTGTTAAATGTAAACAAGAAAAAAGAAACCTACTTTACCGTAAATTGAAAAAATATCAACGAAAAGTTGACAAAATTCAAAAAACAATTAATTCTTTAGACGCTATTTTATTAAGAGCTGTTCGCATTAATTTATTAGAATAATAATCAAACATCTTTCTTCAATCATTTTTCTAAATTATACAATTTTTTATACCTACATTTTTCACATACCTAAAACCTCAACCTCAGAGGAAAGTGCCAAGTTTTCAAAACCATGTGTACATAACCCAGTAATCCCAAAATTACTTATATCAGGGAAATGTATAAAAAAAGTGAATTAAAACAAGAACAATTTAGTGATATTTCCTCAGACAAGGAAGATGATAATACAACCATTGATGATAGGGAAACCACTTTGTGTGAGCAAGAAGATATAGAAGAGCAGCAATCCACAAATGCCTATTTGAATCGTTTAGAACAGTTTATAACAGACACCAAACAATTTGTTAAATGTAAACAAGAAAAAAGAAACCTACTTTACCGTAAATTGAAAAAATATCAACGAAAAGTTGACAAAATTCAAAAAACAATTAATTCTTTAGACGCTATTTTATTAAGAGCTGTTCGCATTAATTTATTAGAATAATAATCAAACATCTTTCTTCAATCATTTTTCTAAATTATACAATTTTTATACCTACATTTTTCACATACCTAAAACCTCAACCTCAGAGGAAAGTGCCAAGTTTTCAAAACCATGTGTACATAACCCAGTAATCCCAAAATTACTTATATCAGGGAAATGTATAAAAAAGTGAATTAAAACAAGAACAATTTAGTGATATTTCCTCAGACGAGGAAGATGATAATACAACCATTGATGATAGGGAAACCACTTTGTGTGAGCAAGAAGATATAGAAGAGCAGCAATCCACAAATGCCTATTTGAGTCGTTTAGAACAGTTTATAACAGACACTAAACAATTTGTTAAATGTAAACAAGAAAAAAGAAACCTACTTTACCGTAAATTGAAAAAATATCAACGAAAAGTTGACAAAATTCAAAAAACAATTAATTCTTTAGACGCTATTTTATTAAGAGCTGTTCGCATTAATTTATTAGAATAATAATCAAACATCTTTCTTCAATCATTTTTCTAAATTATACAATTTTTTATACCTACATTTTTCACATACCTAAAACCTCAACCTCAGAGGAATGTGCCAAGTTTTCAAAACCATGTGTACATAACCCAGTAATCCCAAAATTACTTATATCAGGGAAATGTATAAAAAAAGTGAATTAAAACAAGAACAATTTAGTGATATTTCCTCAGACAAGGAAGATGATAATACAACCATTGATGATAGGGAAACCACTTTGTGTGAGCAAGAAGATATAGAAGAGCAGCAATCCACAAATGCCTATTTGAGTCATTTAGAACAGTTTATAACAGACACTAAACAATTTGTTAAATGTAAACAAGAAAAAAGAAACCTACTTTACCGTAAATTGAAAAAATATCAACGAAAAGTTGACAAAATTCAAAAAACAATTAATTCTTTAGACGCTATTTTATTAAGAGCTGTTCGCATTAATTTATTAGAATAATAATCAAACATCTTTCTTCAATCATTTTTCTAAATTATACAATTTTTATACCTACATTTTTCACATACCTAAAACCTCAACCTCAGAGGAAAGTGCCAAGTTTTCAAAACCATGTGTACATAACCCAGTAATCCCAAAATTACTTATATCAGGGAAATGTATAAAAAAGTGAATTAAAACAAGAACAATTTAGTGATATTTCCTCAGACGAGGAAGATGATAATACAACCATTGATGATAGGGAAACCACTTTGTGTGAGCAAGAAGATATAGAAGAGCAGCAATCCACAAATGCCTATTTGAGTCGTTTAGAACAGTTTATAACAGACACTAAACAATTTGTTAAATGTAAACAAGAAAAAAGAAACCTACTTTACCGTAAATTGAAAAAATATCAACGAAAAGTTGACAAAATTCAAAAAACAATTAATTCTTTAGACGCTATTTTATTAAGAGCTGTTCGCATTAATTTATTAGAATAATAATCAAACATCTTTCTTCAATCATTTTTCTAAATTATACAATTTTTATACCTACATTTTTCACATACCTAAAACCTCAACCTCAGAGGAAAGTGCCAAGTTTTCAAAACCATGTGTACATAACCCAGTAATCCCAAAATTACTTATATCAGGGAAATGTATAAAAAAGTGAATTAAAACAAGAACAATTTAGTGATATTTCCTCAGACGAGGAAGATGATAATACAACCATTGATGATAGGGAAACCACTTTGTGTGAGCAAGAAGATATAGAAGAGCAGCAATCCACAAATGCCTATTTGAGTCGTTTAGAACAGTTTATAACAGACACTAAACAATTTGTTAAATGTAAACAAGAAAAAAGAAACCTACTTTACCGTAAATTGAAAAAATATCAACGAAAAGTTGACAAAATTCAAAAAACAATTAATTCTTTAGACGCTATTTTATTAAGAGCTGTTCGCATTAATTTATTAGAATAATAATCAAACATCTTTCTTCAATCATTTTTCTAAATTATACAATTTTTTATACCTACATTTTTCACATACCTAAAACCTCAACCTCAGAGGAAAGTGCCAAGTTTTCAAAACCATGTGTACATAACCCAGTAATCCCAAAATTACTTATATCAGGGAAATGTATAAAAAAAGTGAATTAAAACAAGAACAATTTAGTGATATTTCCTCAGACAAGGAAGATGATAATACAACCATTGATGATAGGGAAACCACTTTGTGTGAGCAAGAAGATATAGAAGAGCAGCAATCCACAAATGCCTATTTGAGTCATTTAGAACAGTTTATAACAGACACTAAACAATTTGTTAAATGTAAACAAGAAAAAAGAAACCTACTTTACCGTAAATTGAAAAAATATCAACGAAAAGTTGACAAAATTCAAAAAACAATTAATTCTTTAGACGCTATTTTATTAAGAGCTGTTCGCATTAATTTATTAGAATAATAATCAAACATCTTTCTTCAATCATTTTTCTAAATTATACAATTTTTATACCTACATTTTTCACATACCTAAAACCTCAACCTCAGAGGAAAGTGCCAAGTTTTCAAAACCATGTGTACATAACCCAGTAATCCCAAAATTACTTATATCAGGGAAATGTATAAAAAAGTGAATTAAAACAAGAACAATTTAGTGATATTTCCTCAGACGAGGAAGATGATAATACAACCATTGATGATAGGGAAACCACTTTGTGTGAGCAAGAAGATATAGAAGAGCAGCAATCCACAAATGCCTATTTGAGTCGTTTAGAACAGTTTATAACAGACACTAAACAATTTGTTAAATGTAAACAAGAAAAAAGAAACCTACTTTACCGTAAATTGAAAAAATATCAACGAAAAGTTGACAAAATTCAAAAAACAATTAATTCTTTAGACGCTATTTTATTAAGAGCTGTTCGCATTAATTTATTAGAATAATAATCAAACATCTTTCTTCAATCATTTTTCTAAATTATACAATTTTTTATACCTACATTTTTCACATACCTAAAACCTCAACCTCAGAGGAAAGTGCCAAGTTTTCAAAACCATGTGTACATAACCCAGTAATCCCAAAATTACTTATATCAGGGAAATGTATAAAAAAAGTGAATTAAAACAAGAACAATTTAGTGATATTTCCTCAGACAAGGAAGATGATAATACAACCATTGATGATAGGGAAACCACTTTGTGTGAGCAAGAAGATATAGAAGAGCAGCAATCCACAAATGCCTATTTGAGTCATTTAGAACAGTTTATAACAGACACTAAACAATTTGTTAAATGTAAACAAGAAAAAAGAAACCTACTTTACCGTAAATTGAAAAAATATCAACGAAAAGTTGACAAAATTCAAAAAACAATTAATTCTTTAGACGCTATTTTATTAAGAGCTGTTCGCATTAATTTATTAGAATAATAATCAAACATCTTTCTTCAATCATTTTTCTAAATTATACAATTTTTATACCTACATTTTTCACATACCTAAAACCTCAACCTCAGAGGAAAGTGCCAAGTTTTCAAAACCATGTGTACATAACCCAGTAATCCCAAAATTACTTATATCAGGGAAATGTATAAAAAAGTGAATTAAAACAAGAACAATTTAGTGATATTTCCTCAGACGAGGAAGATGATAATACAACCATTGATGATAGGGAAACCACTTTGTGTGAGCAAGAAGATATAGAAGAGCAGCAATCCACAAATGCCTATTTGAGTCGTTTAGAACAGTTTATAACAGACACTAAACAATTTGTTAAATGTAAACAAGAAAAAAGAAACCTACTTTACCGTAAATTGAAAAAATATCAACGAAAAGTTGACAAAATTCAAAAAACAATTAATTCTTTAGACGCTATTTTATTAAGAGCTGTTCGCATTAATTTATTAGAATAATAATCAAACATCTTTCTTCAATCATTTTTCTAAATTATACAATTTTTTATACCTACATTTTTCACATACCTAAAACCTCAACCTCAGAGGAAAGTGCCAAGTTTTCAAAACCATGTGTACATAACCCAGTAATCCCAAAATTACTTATATCAGGGAAATGTATAAAAAAAGTGAATTAAAACAAGAACAATTTAGTGATATTTCCTCAGACAAGGAAGATGATAATACAACCATTGATGATAGGGAAACCACTTTGTGTGAGCAAGAAGATATAGAAGAGCAGCAATCCACAAATGCCTATTTGAATCGTTTAGAACAGTTTATAACAGACACCAAACAATTTGTTAAATGTAAACAAGAAAAAAGAAACCTACTTTACCGTAAATTGAAAAAATATCAACGAAAAGTTGACAAAATTCAAAAAACAATTAATTCTTTAGACGCTATTTTATTAAGAGCTGTTCGCATTAATTTATTAGAATAATAATCAAACATCTTTCTTCAATCATTTTTCTAAATTATACAATTTTTATACCTACATTTTTCACATACCTAAAACCTCAACCTCAGAGGAAAGTGCCAAGTTTTCAAAACCATATGTACATAACCCAGTAATCCCAAAATTACTTATATCAGGGAAATGTATAAAAAAAGTGAATTAAAACAAGAACAATTTAGTGATATTTCCTCAGACGAAGAAGATGATAATACAACCATTGATGATAGGGAAACCACTTTGTGTGAGCAAGAAGATATAGAAGAGCAGCAATCCACAAATGCCTATTTGAATCGTTTTGAACAGTTTATAACAGACACCAAACAATTTGTTAAATGTAAACAAGAAAAAAGAAACCTACTTTACCGTAAATTGAAAAAATATCAACGAAAAGTTGACAAAATTCAAAAAACAATTAATTCTTTAGACGCTATTTTATTAAGAGCTGTTCGCATTAATTTATTAGAATAATAATCAAACATCTTTCTTCAATCATTTTTCTAAATTATACAATTTTTATACCTACATTTTTCACATACCTAAAACCTCAACCTCAGAGGAAAGTGCCAAGTTTTCAAAACCATGTGTACATAACCCAGTAATCCCAAAATTACTTATATCAGGGAAATGTATAAAAAAGTGAATTAAAACAAGAACAATTTAGTGATATTTCCTCAGACGAGGAAGATGATAATACAACCATTGATGATAGGGAAACCACTTTGTGTGAGCAAGAAGATATAGAAGAGCAGCAATCCACAAATGCCTATTTGAGTCGTTTAGAACAGTTTATAACAGACACTAAACAATTTGTTAAATGTAAACAAGAAAAAAGAAACCTACTTTACCGTAAATTGAAAAAATATCAACGAAAAGTTGACAAAATTCAAAAAACAATTAATTCTTTAGACGCTATTTTATTAAGAGCTGTTCGCATTAATTTATTAGAATAATAATCAAACATCTTTCTTCAATCATTTTTCTAAATTATACAATTTTTATACCTACATTTTTCACATACCTAAAACCTCAACCTCAGAGGAAAGTGCCAAGTTTTCAAAACCATGTGTACATAACCCAGTAATCCCAAAATTACTTATATCAGGGAAATGTATAAAAAAAGTGAATTAAAACAAGAACAATTTAGTGATATTTCCTCAGACGAGGAAGATGATAATACAACCATTGATGATAGGGAAACCACTTTGTGTGAGCAAGAAGATATAGAAGAGCAGCAATCCACAAATGCCTATTTGAGTCGTTTAGAACAGTTTATAACAGACACTAAACAATTTGTTAAATGTAAACAAGAAAAAAGAAACCTACTTTACCGTAAATTGAAAAAATATCAACGAAAAGTTGACAAAATTCAAAAAACAATTAATTCTTTAGACGCTATTTTATTAAGAGCTGTTCGCATTAATTTATTAGAATAATTATCAAACATCTTTCTTCAATCATTTTTCTAAATTATACAATTTTTTTATACCTACATTTTTCACACCTAAAGCCTCAACCTCAGAGGAAAGTGCCAAGTTTTCAAAACCATATGTACATAACCCAGTAATCCCAAAATTACTTATATCAGGGAAATGTATAAAAAAAGGTGAATTAAAACAAGAACAATTTAGTGATATTTCCTCAGACGAGGAAGATGATAATACAACCATTGATGATAGGGAAACCACTTTGTGTGAGCAAGAAGATATAGAAGAGCAGCAATCAACAAATGCCTATTTGAATCGTTTAGAACAGTTTATAACAGACACTAAACAATTTGTTAAATGTAAACAATAAAAAAGAAACCAGCTTTACCGTAAATTGAAAAAATATCAATGAAGAATTCAGAAAACAATAGATTCCTTAGATGTCATGTTAGTAAGAGCAGTTAGAATATATTTTTATTATTTGATTGATTTTTCATAGTAGCATTTCATATTTTGTTTTCAAAAAGTTTTTTGTACTTTGTGAATTAAATTAGCTTTTTTCTTTAGAAGCTTATTGTATATTGTTAAATAAATTGTTTTTTAACTCATAAAACTTTGATTGTTTAATCTAATGTCATTTTGATTGTTTAATCATTGGAAACGGCGCGGAGCAAACGTCTGTGTAACCCCTGCTTCCTTTATTACGAGCAGACGGATGTGGAGAGAAATCCAAATGCAAGGTACACACATGAATATCAACATTTTGTTGTAGAAGGGGAAAATTTG